>BQNB010015826.1:26598-70034 GCA_026074375.1 Tanacetum coccineum
CGTATGGTCTCCTGTCACCATTTCCTGCGGCATAAGCTCTTCCAGTGTTTTGTCTCTTGTTTGGTTGCTGATTCTGGTTGTTCCTGGCGGTGTCATCAGACTTTCTTTTGTTGTCAGCCTGACGTTCAGCCCAAGTGTTGATCTTTTTGTCCATGAGTTCAATGGCGAACTCAATGACATCCTGCATAGTTTTTGGCTTAGTCGCCATCACACTGCCATGGATCGTGTCGGGCAAGCCACCGACATATTTCTCTACTTGCTCTATTTCTTCTGGAAACATCCGATCGCACATTAGTGCCAGTTCTTGGAAACGTTGGCTATAGGGTACCACATCGTTACTCTCCACCTTTAAATTCTACATTTCAAACTCTAGTTTCTTAATTTCACCCCTTAGGCAGTATTTGTCTGTCATCATCTTTTTTAGTGTCCTCCATGGCATTGCATGGGCAGCTTCAGGAGTAGTGGTCTTAACATGGGAGTTCCACCATGTAAGAGCATTTCCTTGCAGGCTATACATAGAAAATTTGACCTGGCATGCTACTGTACAGTTGCTTATGCTGTAAACAGATTCCATCTTTTCAAACCACTGAGTGAGTTCGACAACTCCTTCAGTGCCCTTGAAGTTCAAGGGTTGGCATTTTAGGAAGTCCGGGTAGGTGCATTCACGAGCAACTTGCACAGGCCTTCTGGCACCCGTTCCTGAAGTATGGCTATCATCGCCATTTCTGGTTGCATCACGTGCTGCCAGTGCAGCAGTAACGCCTTCGTTAATCATTGCCTGAATTTGGGCGTTGGTGACAGATGTAGTGGTATGAGTGTCTGTGACTGGTGTTGGTGTTGCATCTGGGTTTAACCTCGTGGTCTTTCTCTTTGGTGCCATTTTCTTTAAATCACAAGAAAACATAATACCCGTTAGATTTCATAAAATCATAACTATGACATAACATATACACATTAAATAAAACAAGATCACATCACACAGTGAAATGTACAACTGTTATTAAAATTAATCGTGGTATAACCAAATCAACATTCATTTATAATAAATTCAATTTCATAGATAACGTAATCCATCCATTTCATATATAACTTGGAAAAAACACCATACATGTTCGGTTTCAGATTAAATAATGATTACACACTTAGTTACAAAGACAAAAGAAACAACTAAAAGCCATACTAGCCAGGATATAACCCGTAACACTATAAGATGTAAAAAGGTAGATAAACCTAACAAAAGACCTATACTGGGTACTAAACAAAACAAAAGATCTATACAGTCTGCTAGCTAGGAATAACTCATAATACTTAACAGGCTGGCATAGCAATACTACAAACATAACCAAATCTAGACTGCTACCACCTCACTTGGTGAGCATCAGGCTGGTGCCGGAAAACCTTTTGCGGGTCCATGCTGCCTTTGAAGCTCGACCATCTGTGTCTGTGTCCCTTTCAGCAAACCTTAAAAGACAATGTCCTTAGTCCCCAACCTGTCTCTTTGGTCTGAGCCAATAACTCTGTAATCACCCTCTGTCTCCTGTGATTCTGCTGACTGTAACCTGAAATCATTGCACACTGCGCCACTACCTGTAGTACGTAAAGACTAACAACTAAACGTGCATAGTCAACTAGCGATCCATGATAGCCCCCAAGCCTCACGAGCCATCCGTAGGCCTCCTCTCATCTATCATTACTGCAAAACGAACGATGAACCAAAACCTATCCCTATACAACAAGTGACGACGGCCTCTCAGTTGAGACCAGGTCATCTTAAGCATCCTCCATAATAACCATACATGTCCTGGTATCTCCACCTCAACAATGTAGCAAGATCGGTAACCCTTTCAGATTGAGCCCCCTCTACGGTGGTTACGGTGCAATCTCATCGATGGCACCATCCAGATCATCCCTGTACCGTATATGCCATAGTCTAACTCCCTAGACGTCGAACATCTAGGAGGGACATCAATCATATCGATAAATCCATAAAGGTCCTCCCTTGCTATGGTAGGTCTATCCTGCCTAGCAGCACCGGCTGCTGAACTCTCCCCGACCTCAGGACTAGGGGTGGGAGAAGCAAAACGCACCCTCTTCCGGAGAGGTAAACAACTCTCAGGAATCTCAATATGAGTAGGGCTATTGGGTGGTGGTGATGGTATCTGTGGTAATGGAGATGATAGTGGAGTAAGTGGTGAATGGTGTGGGGTGGTTAAGGCAAGAAGCCTCTCGACCTCTTCCCTAGGAGGAAGTGATATGGATGGCTTGTACCCGGATAGATATTCCCTGGCGTCATTGAACGGGGGTGTAGCAGTGGGACAGAGTTGGCCGAGCTGGGTGCTCCTCCTCCTCCTCCCATACCTCGTCCTCGTCCTCATCTCATCATCATCCCCATACAGCAAGGGTATCAGCTGGATCTCCTCGGGATCCATATCGTCCTCCTTTGCTCCTTCCTGGATCAGACTCCGAAACATATCCTGGTGAATCTGCAGTGGGTGAGGCAGCTGTAGCAGGTAGTGGCTGCTCCTCGGGGCCAGGTATGTAATCAGGCGATGGTGGAACCTCGGGGCCAGGTATGTAGTCAGGCGATGGTAGAACCTCAGGGCCAGGTATGTAGCAACGATGGGGAACCTCATAAGCAGCCCATTATGTAAGCATAATGGTCTCTGGCATCATGGGTTGGTTCCATCGATGTCCTGGTGAACCAATTCTGATCCCGCCCTCGAACTGGAAAGGGTACTGATGTGTATGTAAACTGTAGAATGCTCAGAATCTGACATGATAATATCTAAAGATCAAAATTAGCTTATAGTAATATACATTTATATCATAACATGTATATCAATCATGCATGCATCTAGCCTAACCGACTAATGCACAATTAGTGTATGTATGTCCCGTGAAAACCCCTTTGTATGAATGCAATGTTTGAAAATGGTTATAGTCCAGCAAAAACATTTGACCTGGTTCTCTATAACCTTGGCTCTTGATACCAATCTGTAACACCCCCAAATTGGGTCGCAGCGGAATAAGGGTCCGGGGCATGTTACTTCTCAGATCAATAACACAAGATAATATAAGAACGACCAAAAAGTCGTTTAAAACTGATACATTGGATTTAAATAAAGTATGTGTTACAAAAGCCCGGACTTATACTAGTTTACCCTTGTTATTAAACAAAGATTTCTCCAGCCCAAAACAGATACATACAATGTAATGCGCCTTAATCTTTAATGCAATGACTTCATAAATATAACCACCAATTTATCCTTCGCTACCCTCGTGCTTAAATACCTCCTGAAAAGACATTGCTTTAAAAACTCAACATAAAAGTTGGTGGAATTTCATAGGTTTAATGTAAATGATATATGCAGGAACCGCAAGACTTCCCAGAGATAATGCAACAGATCAGACATCACAAAATGTAATTAACGGTTACCTAAGCTCCTGACACCAGAAGCTCTACATAATTTGAATACAATTAATATAAATATGCCTACATGTGCTCGTGATGAGTTCAACCCGTATCATCCAATATCTGACATGATATACGTTTCGTTTCAGTGATAGCTACTAGTCACCCGAACGAGGGAGGTCAATCCCCAAATAGACTATCTATAAATCATTCGCGCTCACTATCCAACAGTAATTGTAAGTTCAGAATTCATGAGCATCAGTGGGTTATCGCTACTTAGGCAAAACGTAATCATGATAAAATGTACACTTGCGTCCAATTTGTAAAACATGCATATGTTTCTCACCCAAAAAACTTGTAATTTAATAATTGTAAAACATGGGGCTATGAACTCACCTTGAGTGAGTAAACTGATAACAAAATATCCCAAGTAAAAACGCGTCACGCTAACGCCCGAATGCAACCTAGTTAATATAGGTCGAATCAGATCAAGTACTTGTCCAAACAACAACTGTATATAATCCTATATAGTTATCATCGTACTATCGTTCGGGCTATCATAATTTAAGAGGTCATGACATGACGTACGAGGAGTTAGGACACTTTAAATCGTAAATCCAACAACTCGTCAATACGCCATCCGAAGAAGCCTCATTATAAAATTCCCTAGTAATATAGCACTTCGATAACTAATAACATATATATTCTATATAGCTATATCACCATCTAATCGTTTACGTGAAATCGTATTTATAAAGTAAAAACGTTTATAATTACGCCTTTAGCAAAAATGACATAACTTTGTCGTTTTAAGCCCGTTTCTCGCGTTTCTTACGCCCACGCTTTCGTATTAAGACGAGTGATCATAAAATCACATTTTTAGGTTTTTGAGATTCTGTGATGAATAGTGTTTTACTGTTCATAACAGCTATAAAATTATTTTTATACTTTTAATTAACGTAAAACCCGTTTTAGCCGTATCTTATTCGTTATAGCTCCGTTTTTAGCGATTCTTTCGAACACGTTCTCGTAATTGAAAGTTTTATCATATTATTGATGTTTACAAAGTATAAGTTTCTGCCATGAATAGTAACTTTTTATAAAATTTGTTTTATAAAGTATTTAGCGTCGTAAACTCGTAACTAGTGTATCTTCTTCGTTATTAATCCGTTTTTCGAGTTTCTTATCATTTTGGAATCCTTATGAGATGTAATATCTTATAAAAATGATAACCCCACTGTTTGGATTTCGAATCCAAACAGCCCTTTATGTACCTTATATATACTTAATTATATATACTTTATATATATACTTTTCCATTACATATTTTACCACAAACCCTTTATAACTTATAATATACTTATGTCATATATATAATATAGTGTAAGATCCATAATTTTGTCCATTAGTCTAAGATCACATGTTAATATCTTCACATAAAATCATAACTTTTCTTAATTAACTTTTAATCACTAGTTTACACTTAAACATTTTCCACTTAAACTAACATGTTAACATACTTATAATTTCATTATTCCATGATATTACTAATTACATATCATATGAAAAGGTGTAAAAATCATAATCATAAGTAAGTTATTATTTTAACATGTTTAAAACCCTAATTTGGTGATTTAGTTATATAGAACATGTAAACATATAAAGATGATCAAAGTGAAGACATAAAGGTTTATATATAACCTTGTAGTGATGTATGACTCACCAAGTTTCATGTACAAAGAGTTGACATGGTAATCAATCCACCATGGAATTTACCTTTTCTAGGTGCCAAAGGATTGACTAGCCTTGAGCAAACGGCTACAGGTAAAGGCATATCAAATTCGTTCATGGCTATAATGGTTTGCCAAAAACCATATGGTATTCAACTCACTAATGTTTCACGTACTGAGAGTTAAAATGGTTTTTAGTCGACCATGGACATGCACCTTTCTGGTGGCTAAAGGACTGGATACTCTAGAGTTAATGGCTAACTGGTAAAGAGACATCAAATCCATTTAAAGTTTCAATGATTCACCTCTCATAGGAGTTAACACATCTGGAAGTGATGAAAATAGTCTAAAACTATATGATTTGATGTACATATAGTCAATGTAGCTGTTTAAGTGTTGCTGATATGAAGTGTTGCTGAAAAGTTTTGAAGAATAGTTGCTGCAAAGATCAAAAATATATGATTTAAAGAATTGCAGCTCAAGAATAATTCGAAGAGTTTTGTTTACAACATCCTCAGGAAGCTCAAATTGAAGACACTTGAAGAAACTTGAAGTTCACAAGTGAAGATCAAGTTAGGGGAGGATTGTTGGGAAATATATTGTAAAAGACTTAATACTGGTAGTATAACAGTTAAGTCTGGTAGTATTAGTTAGTTCTGGCAGTACTAATATTAAGTCTGGCAGTATTATAGTTAGTACTGGTAGAGTGGCAGTACTATAGTTAGTACTGGTCGTGTTTAGTTAAGTCTGTTTATGTAACAGAATAGTGATAATAGTTATCTTAGAGATATCTTAGGAGATATCTTAGGAAAGGATATGCATTATCCTTTCACACGTTTTGTATAGCCTTTTAGGGTTTCCTTGGTGTATAAAAGGAACCCTACGGCATAGAGTTTTATATAACAAATAGTAGCATTGAAGCTTAATAGAAATCAATAGCAAAGTTAGTATTATATTGTGTTCTTCTTAATACTTGTGTTAAGATTCCGCATTAACACTTGGTATTCATAGTCAGTGTCTCTCACATAGTTGATTTGGATTTATTCAAGTTAGCTATTGTCTTACAAAGGCTATATAGATCCAAAACCAAGGACCTACAAGTGGTATCAGAGCCAATAGAGGGACTCTGAGTAAGAAGAATCACTAGAACCACAAACAAACACTCTCTTTCAGATCTTTACAAAATGTCTCAACCTGCTAATGATGAGTTCTCTCAACATCTCAGTGATGATGAAGCATCAAACCATGAAGATGCATCAGACACTGGTGCTGCACCTAAACAACAACAACAGGTGATTCCTCAAACAACTGCTATCTCAAATATCAAACTCCCAATTCTGAAGAAGGAGGAGTATGATATATGGGCTATGGAGATGGAGCATTACCTTGAGTACATTGACAATGATGTTTGGAAGGTAATTCAGAATGGAAACTCCAAGAAGAGAATTTCAACTGGAAAAGATGGTGTTTAAAAATTTATTAAACCACTGAAAAAATTTCATATCCTATTTGTATAGACCATTTAAACATATTCTATTTACAAAGATCATTTTAAACACAGTTTTTCTCAAACACTAACACAATGCTTCCAAAGACTTTTTATAATTAGACATCAATTATGAAATATGTTACTCAAACAAATGACACCATAATACCAACAGGGATCCTAAAACACCGTACAGACTCTAACACAATTCTATTGTTTGAAAATGAAAGAAAATACCAGAAACCATATACTCAAAATAAAATTAAACGAACTCATGCAAGACGTTACGTACCCAAAAGAAAACGTAAGGTCTTATCCAAAATAACGATCGACAAAACAACCCTAAAAGCATCGATATTAACACGTCGCCAACGGGTTACAAAAATCAAAGGATATACAACCAAGGGGGAAATGATCCACACTAATATGTTAGGAACAATTAGTGCTTAAAAGAAATGTTTGATACTCATACGAGTAATCAATGCAACGAGAGAACTAACAAAACGCGCTTATATCCGAAAGAGCAGATTCTGCACAACCTCTATACATCGAGACATCGAATAGGAAAAATCGGATATCCTTACTAACAAAGTACGATGAAGGGATGCTAAGCTTAAACTTATAAAATCCGAACAAACAACCGAGCAAACGAGCAACCTCTATAAAAGCAATACTAGGTATCCGTAATTACTAGATAGAAAGAACTTACTATCTATAACAGCTCAACTTAACATATCCTCCAATTAGGGTAAGCGAATAATTCCTCTTACCCATACCACAATCCTTCTCATGAATACACCTGATATATATAGAAAAATTTATTACACGGCCTCCTTACATCAAACCCAAATAAATGCAATCAAGGTCCACAAGTCTACATGTGTGATGGCCTTTATAATTATGGTTTGGCCACCAATAATTAATAATGCCTCCTTTCCACGTGTACTTACGTCCAAGATTACCCATAACAATCATAATATCACATATAAGCACCATATACCACATTGCACCATCTTAAACCAACAAACTTAACACCTAAAAGATGCTCCATCAAATGAAACTACTAACTTATAAAAATAGAAATCGAAACGACATAAAGGAAACGAAAGTCCTCGCAACGACTTCTACCAAAATACAAAATATCTGAAAGAAATAATCAATAACAACATGACGAGGTAAAGGACGAGATAAACTTATGTTGGGCCTCGCTTAGGTTTGACTTTGCCTCCGCAAGAATCACCCGACTTCGCGGGTCCAGCCCTATTACATGCATCAGACAAACGATCAACTATCCTATCTCCTTCGGTTCTATAAGAGGCTCCTTATAACACTTAAGTCCAGTTGGGAAAACGGTTCCCCAACGAGACTTCTTACGGGTAGGGGAAAAACATAGCTAAAATACTAAGAAAGTAATACATATCATATCAGAAAATGGAAGACAAAATAACTAAAAAGACAACTTAGCAAAATACAAGATATATAAGCTACGCAAAAATAAAGGGGAAGCATAGCAGTTATAGCATTAAGCACTTAAGCCCTAAATGCATCTACATGGAGGACCCCTAGGTTATAGTCTAGGCTCAACCACCTACTTCTCTATAACCAAAGGCTCTGATACCAATCTGTCACACCCCGCCAAGGCGGAAACACGAGGCGTAACATCATGGATATCATCACAACACAATGGTGTCAACAATAGAGAATCACTAAATGCATAACTAGAAATAAAAGACACGATGTGTCATGACAATACCGAAAACAAAAGAACGACATCTTGTATTAATGAAAAAGAAGTCTCATCAATACAAAGATAATGTCTCACAAACCTATTAATACATTCAAGAATTCATGCAAACAAAACACGAAACAAAATCAAATGAAAACTTCCAATGCAGCCTAAGAGTCTCTCTAGCCATTTTTATTAACTTCAATATCTTCATAACGCTCACCTGAAAATGATGCTTAAACGTCAACACAATGGTTGGTGAGAGTCATAGGTTTTATGACACCAATACAAGATTTAAATAAATTACTGTGATTATAAAAACAAAACAAAGCATGACAGGACAATTAAGCTGGCTATTATAAACGCTAACATGCATTCAACAACAATCACATTGGGATGGAACGTGTCCCCCGATCCAAACCACAAAACAATGAGGTATTTGTACCTCGTCGTTCCACTAATAGTCATGGAGAGGAATGATATTCCAAATTCCAGACTCTTGGTACCGAATCCACGCAATATCACAAGGAGTTGATCACCTCCAAGGATCTTACCCACAAATTAGGCGAAACCAATAACGAGTAGGAACGTTACCCATGATCCAAATCAAATAACACTTAGCACATAATATATAATAGCTACATAAAAGTCCATGCGTCAATCAAACCACATAATCACAGCAATTAAAACATTTCAAAACATATTTTGCATCATTTCCATCCCAAGAAAACATAGTAAAAATAGGACTATGAAACTCACCTGATGCTTTGCAGCTTCCACAAACACTAGCACAAATCTAAACAATCAAAACAACACGTGTTACACGCTACTAATCCAAAAGCTTAAGCACATGTAACAATCATATGATGGATGTCTAAGGTGTTTTATTACCCTCATGGGTCACCCCGATACCATGCCCCTCATTAACCAATTCGTTTACACACTTTTTCAAAGTTCTACAATTTACCTAAAAATGCAGAATTTTGACCTCACTTTACCATTTTCTAAACCATACCTACTGGGCTTTATAAATTTTACCAAAAATCACAGGTTCAATATAATGAGTGTACTATCTCCATGATTTTTCCACTAATATATTTCCCCTCTTAAGTGCCCCAAATAAAATCAAACTTTTAACTACTCAGTTTCGGACCTGATCGCACACTAAAAAGTTTGAACCTAAAAACCATATTTAGACTCCAAATCAGAAGCTCTCCTTTGGGGTATTTTTAATAGACACATAGAAATAAACTCCTATAGATTGGATAATCCTAATTCAAATTTTAAGTGGGGGTTTTACACCTCGTAATCTGACCTAAATCTGACTCGTATTTACTATTTTGACAACTTTTCTTACAACCAACGTTTGACTGACTTCCCGACCTCAAAAACCTTCGAGGTCATATGTTCTGGAAACTAGACTCTCTGAGCTACATCATAGACACCAGAAACATGACAAAAGCTATTAACATCATTGAGATATCAGGCAAATAACACAAAAGCCTAATCCCTCCCCGCCCCTGCCCCAAACAAAATCAAATTCTAAACTGCGAATTAAACTAAATACCAATTACACCCATAAGCTTCTAATTAAACCCTAATCATTGCAATATGATTAAACATCATTGATTTATTGATTTTATAAAACCCTAATTCCATCATAATAATTATTACATGAATTAATGATTAATAACTAACAAGGATTAATTAAAACTTACCTTGGAGCTTGATTTCTTCACAAAAGTAAAAACCAAATTTTTCCCTTCCGTCTTTTCTACTTTGTTTGAGACCGTTATACCAAGGGGGAGGGTTATAGGATTTTATTTTGTATTTATAGGCCCCCAACTATTATAGATAAAGTCTAATTAGAGTTTGTTTCCTTTTAAAATTCTTTTTCTTCTAAAATTTATTTTTTTACTATTCAAGTATAAAAAAAATTATTTATTTATTAATTACTTAATTATTTGCTTTACTTTAAGTTTTTATAAAAACCTAAGCTTATTTGAGTATACCTTTTTACGTAAACGCACTTTACTAAACCTTTAAAAATAATTAACTTTTCATTTTTATTAATCCTAACTTTTCAAAAATAGGAATTTCATTTCTCTCATATCCTAACTACTAAAACCTAGTCTTATCTTAAATCACTAACACAAAATTACATATACGTATAATTACTTACATAATTAACGCGAAACCGCTTCAATCACCGAAATCATTTCCTTATCACCAAAGGTGAACGAAATGAATTCTATAAAATCCAACACAAATCCAATCCCAATGAGTCGATCACGCTCAATGGATTGATTATCCAATCTTACATATCCCACACAAACATATATAAACACGTATAAACACGTATAAACACATATAACACATAACCCATACATTGCAACAGATACATAAGTCAACATTAATAGTTTGACTAACATGCTCAAGTCATGGTTGTCACAAATGAGCTTCCTATCCTTTTGGTTGACCAAACTAGAGAAATTTAAACAATAACCTTGTGGTACCCTGATGTTGTGTAACGTTTCACAAAAGGTGTCTTTTTCAGCATTCGTCAATGTGTAACCTGCTGGAGGTAGTGTTGTTTTGTCTTCTTCTTGCATAGCAAACAACTCTAGTTTGACCCCCCAACTCAGTCAGATCCAATCGAGCATTTACTCCATCTTTTGTCTTTCCCGGAACATGTAGTAAAGTTCCGACTAGACTCTCAGCAACATTCTTTTCTACATGCATAAAATCAATACAATGTGGAACAGAATTATGCCTCCAATACCTAAGTTTTTTATACCAAATGTTGAATTTCTTCTAATACGCACTATTTTGTCCGTTTACTTTGCTTGAACTACCCTTTTCTTCTGTTGTGTTTCTTTTCTACTTTTGAATATTCCCCTCTCTGTCTTGCCTCGTCATATCTTCTTGCTTTCTGTCCTTATTGTTTGATTCTGAAACTCTTATCAACTTCGATAGCGATGATGAAGACGAAGAACCTACACCACAACCGAAAACACAAAATCCAAAACCAGTCAAGGAAACTCCATTACCCAAACCGTACAAACCAAAAATCCCGTATCCTCAACGTCTAAGGAAAGAGAAAATGGAAGCTCAATACGGAAAATTTCTTGATATGATCCGCGCCGTTCGAATCAACGTACCTCTTATCGATGTCTTGGCCGGAATGCCTAATTATGGAAAATTTCTCAAGGAACTCATAAGCAACAAACATAAAATCGAACAAATCTCTGCCGCTTTCTTAAGCGATGAAAGTTCAGCAATGATCCAAAACAAAGTTCCACCTAAACTCGGAGACCCTGGAAGTTTTCTTATTCCATGTAATTTTGACAAAACTTTCTCCTGCAATGCCTTAGCCGACCTTGGTGCTAGCATTAACCTTATGCCATATTCGCTATATGCCAAATTATCTCTCGAAACTCTTAAACCTACCAAAATGAGCGTAAGATTAGCCGACAGATCATTCCAATACCCTGTTGGAATAGCTGAAAATATGCTCGTTGAAGTTGGTAAATTCACCTTTCCCGTCGATTTCGTTATTCTCGAGATGGAAGAAGATAGTAAAGTTCCCCTAATTCTGGGACGACCCTTTCTTCACACTGCTGATGCAGTTATTCGAGTTAAACAAAGGCAACTTAACCTTGGAGTTGGAACAGAATGAATAATTTTCAATATTGATTATGCAATGAAACACTCCTATTCAAACGATGATACCTGTTTTAGTATCGATGTCATCAATGAGATCTTAGAAGAATATTTTGATGCTCTTTTAGACGAAGGTAGTAAAAATCTTCATTTCATCGAAGGAACCCATCTTAAAGAAGAAATCTTTGCTGAATTCGATGAATTCATAGCAATGACTGCTGATGAAAACTCTTACTCCGAATCCGATACTGAAGAACCACCATTCGAGAAAATCACCATCAATACAGACTATAAAATCAAAACATCTCTTAAAGAACCTCCTACGGATCTCGAACTTAAACCCCTTCCTGAAAATCTGGAATATGTATTCCTCGAAGAACCCTCTTTTCTTCCTGTTATCATATCATCTCAGCTTTCTAAAGAAAAGAAAAACAAACTTGTATTTGTCCTTAAAAAGCACAAGCAAGCCTTTGCTTGGAAAACAACATACATTCCTGGTATTTGCCTATTATTCTGCAAACACAAGATACAACTTCTAGATGACAAAAAACCCGTTGTCCGAAAATAGAGAAGGTTGAATCTAAACATGCAGGAAGTTGTTAAGAAAGAAATCGTGAAACTCTTGGATACCTATTGGGAATTAAGGGCTTTTACAAAGTTTATACTGCTGGTTTAACTTAGTACTGCCAAGTCAAAAAGTTTGTACTGCTGATATTATAACTACCAGTACTAACTGGTTAGTACTGCTAGAGTAAAAGTTAGTACTGACAGTACTAACTTAATACTGCTGAAGAGAACTTAACACTGCTGCATGAAGATTAGTACTGATGAAGAGTTAAACGCGTTTAGTGATATGTATGGACTTATTCTGTGTATATCTTATATAGTCGAAATATGTTATAAACTTAAGAATTTTTAGAAGATTTGAATGAATCTTTCAGTAAAGGATCCTGTGGTGTATAAAAGGAGATCCTAGGTTATGGTTTTAGATGTACCAAAAATGAGTCATTGTCATAGCTTCAAGGTTGTAAATATTAACACTATGAAAGAGTGTTTGTATTAATATATTGGAGCTTATTGTTTTGATTGTATTTTTGTGTGTCAAATATATATTACTTTTATTCTTCTTAGTGGTATAAACCTAGATCCGCAAAGTTTATAAATACTCTTCATCGATTTCATTCTTAGTACCTTTAGATTTATCCAAGGATACTAAACCTTACATCAAGCTAAGGAGTTAAAGATCTATTCATTAGGATCAACAAGTTGTATTAGAGCTTGTTGTGAAGCTTTGAATAAGAAGAAATCAACAACACATACAAGATCTAATTCCCAGTGATAAGATAGAGGCAGGAACTAATTCTACAACTCTGACTGCAAAACTCCTTATCCTCAACCCAGGGGATTATGATACCTGTTACAAGGATTGACAATACTTTTTCTCATGACTGATTACTCCATCTAGCAAGATAATTAAAAAAAATGGTAACAAAGTGCTAAAAGAAACTGTTGGAGAAACTGAGCAGGAATATGAACCTATCTATACTGCAAGAAGAAAAATTAGGACAGGAGAAATAGATGAAAAGCATAGAGGAACTCTGTTGATGGCACTCCCAAATAAGGATCAACTAAAGTTCCATTCATATAAAGATGCAAAATTGCTCATGGAAGCCATTGAGAAGAGGTATGGAGGAAATAAGGAATCCAAGAAAGTTCAAAGAACACTTCTCAAGCAACAATATGAGAACTTTGCAGGATTAAGTTCAGAGATAATGGATCAAACTTTTGATAGGTTGCAAAAACTTATTAGTCAGTTGGAGATTCAAGGCGAAGTTATTACACAAGAGGACATGAACTTAAAACTGTTGAGAAGTCTTCCATCTGAATGGAAGACTCATGCTTTGATCTGGAGGAACAAACAGGAAATAGAGACCATCAGTTAGGATAACTTATACAACAACTTGAAGATATATAAACCTAAAATCTCAAGATCATCAAGTACAAGTCAAAATCCAAAAAATGTGGCTTTTGTGTCCTCCAACAGCACTAAAAGTAATAGCAGCACAAATGAAGCAGATAACACTGCTTATGGAGTTAGTGCTGCTCATACTCAAAGTAATCCTGCATTTGGAGATAGCCTTAGTGATGTTGTGATATGTGCTTTCCTAGCTAGTCAGCCCAACTCTGCTCAACTTGCAAGAGAGGATCTAGAACAAATTGATCCTGATGACTTAGAAGAAATGGATTTACAATGGGAAATGGCCATGCTAACAATTAGAGCTAGGAGATTCATCCAGAGGGCAGGCAGGAAGTTGGATGTAAATGGTCAAAGAGTTGGATTTGACAGGACTAAAGTAGAGTGCTACAACTGTTATAAATATGGTCTCTTTGCAAGAGAATGTAGAGCTCCTAGAAATCAGGAAAACAGAGGAAAATAAAATAGTAGAAGAACTGTTCCAGTGGAAACTCCCACTAAAAATGCCTTGGTTGCTCAAGATAGAATTGGAGGGTATGACTGGAGCTACCAAGCTGAATAAGAGCATCCTATAAACTTTGCATTAATGGCACATACATCTTCAAGAAGTTCTTCCAGTTCAGATTCTGAGGTAGATTCTTGTTCTAAATCATGTTTAAAAGCTTATGCTACTCTTAAAGAATAATATGATAGTTTGTCTTCAGATTACAAAATGTCTCAATTTAATTTAGTATCTTATAAAGCAGGTTTAGAATCAGTAGAAGCTAGACTAGATCACTATAAGAAAAATGAGCAGTGTTTGAAAGAGAGCAGTATATAATATTAAATCTTCTGAAGTATACTAGAGATTAATGCTTTAGTTGAAAACAAAAAGAAATTGGAAAAAGAAGAAAAAGAAAGAGATAAGTTAAAACTAACATTAGAGAAGTTTCAAAATTTATCTAAATCTTTGAATAATTTGCTAGAAAGTCAAGTTATTGACAAGTTTAAAACTAGACTAGGATATAATGCAGCTTCTTCTACTGCAGCTTCTCCTGCACTAGAAAGCTTTGTGAATTCATTTGAGATGTTAGAAAATCAGGAGTATAATAAGTCCAAATCTGATAAGGGATATCATGATGTTCCCACACCTTTTACTCGGAACATCATTCCCTTCAAACCCGATCTAACATTTATGGATGAAATAGTTAAAAGTGAGAATATGGATGTTATTACTATTGTTACACCCAATAATGGTAAGAAAGTTGAGTCAAATCATGAGTCTGTTGGTGTAAAAAGTAATGGTGATGCAGTAGACCCTAAAACTGTTAGGAAGAACAACTTTAAACCTCCAGTCATTGAGGATTGGAATTATGATAATGATAGTGAGGTAGACTTTATACCTAATGTTGAAAATAAATCTGTTAGACCTAGCACTGAAAAGATAAAACTTGTTAAGTCTACTAGGGAAACACCTAAACAAAACAAACACTATCCTAGAGGGAACCAAAGAAACTGGAACAATCTTATGTCCCAAAGACTAGGAAGTGACTTTAAAATGATTAATAAAGCTTGTTTTGTTGTGTTAAGTTTTTGAGCTCTTTAATAATTTGGTGATAAAAAGGTTATAAACCATGTAAGAACAACATCAGTAGAGGTGAATCATAAGAACTTTGCTAATAAAATGACTCACCCTCATCCTAATAGAAAATTTGTTCCACAAGCAGTACTAACTAGGTTTGGGAAAATTAATACTGCTGGTGTAAGTGTTAATATTACTGTCAGACCAGTTAATACTGTTGGCTCAAAACCAACTATGAATCATCCTATACCAATATCAAATGCTTACAAACAGGGATATTCACAAGTAATGAGGCCATTTAACAAGTATTCAGCAAACAAAAATAGTATTTTCAATAAAAAGGTTAATACTGTCAGGGTAAAAGATACTACTACAAAGGATAGAGCAGTAGTAAGTGAAAACAAGGGAAAAGGAGTTAATGCTGTTAAGGCCTCAGCATGCTGGGTTTGGAAAGCCAAAAATAGTAGTGCATCAAATACTTTCAAGAAATATTCTTACATTGATGCACAAAGCATATCCAAGTCTATAATGGCTTGGATCCCCAAAAGAGTCTAATTCTCTTATTTTATGTACAGGGCAACCCACAGTAGAAGGAGTACAAGGAAAAAGGAGTTATTGATAGTGGTTGCTCTAGGCACATGTTGGAGTCATGATTAATCAGGTTTAAAGTTAAAACTAATAGTTGTAAGGTTAATACTATAACACTCCCATTTTTGACATATAGCAGCGGAAGCTAATCTGGGGTATTATTTCATAATACAATAGTCATAATCAAAGAAAACGACTCGAAAGAGACGTTTTTTTAAAAGATAAGTTAATCATTCATTATTTCATTAGAGTTTTTACAAACAGAGGTCCCAAAATCTACATGAAAACATAAAGTTTGAATGATAACAGTTTAGCCATCTAAAAGTCCGTGCCACTCCGTGCCATAAGATGTTCAGTTACCTGAGATAAACATGCTAAAAAGGTCAACATAATGGTTGAGTGAAATTCATAGGTTTAAAAAAATAGTGTAGAATACAAGTCATCATAAAGTGGGTACCGTTGTTTATACACCCATAAGTGTAATAATCATTGCCAAGATACAATTATTATAGAAAAACAGTATTATTGCATCTAAGCTCATGGCACTCAAACTGACTAGTGTATATATCAATAATGATATATATAAAGATAATGGCCCCCATGTAGGTAATTGCCATATACATATGAGTTTCAAATATAGTGCGTTTGGTTACCTATCCGGCTAACACAAACGAGATTCGTCAATCCTAATAGGCCTATTCTCCTCACAATATCATGTTTACTACCAGTGATTAATGGTACCATGATGGTGGGATCTTTAGCATAAAAGGGACTTAGCAACAGATGTAATAATATAACAGTATAGCATTACATTTAGAAACACTTGTATCCATGATTATAGCATGTATCCCCCTTTACGGGTTTATGAAAATAGAAGATGTAAAAGTGAGGCCCAATGAACTCAGCTAAAGTATAAGACATCTGGTTGATGGAAAACGTATATAAGTGAAAGTAAACGGCTTAGTCAGGCAACCTGGTGTGATATTCTCAAGTCCTTAGTGTGATAGATATTAGTTTCAAAACTTTATAAAGTTTAACGTATATCTTTGATTTATAATTTATGGAAATATTGTATCGATGTTCGGGCTATCATAATCCAGAGGCCATGTAGTAACATTTTGAGGAGCCAGGGCATTTTAAATCGTAAACCTAGCAAACTCGTCAAAACGAAAACTCAAATGAAACCCTTCATATGAAATTCCCTAGTAACGTGATACAATAAGATTTTAAGTTTCTTTAAAACTTAGTTGATGATAAATTATGTTAAATATATAACGAAATAATGCGCCGATTTATAATTAATAACGATAAATGTGTCGGGTTTTAATAAAATCGAGTTTTATAATATTAATATATATTTTTATAATTTATATAAAAATATTATATTTTATAATTTTAAGTTTGCAAAATTAGCAATGTATACCCTTCGTTTATAAACTTTTACAACTTTAGTCCTTTATATATAAAGTATATATAAATTAAACTTGTAACTTTGAAACTTGGCAAAATAGGTCCTTATAGTTATAACTTTAGAATAATGACATTTTCAGCCCCTTTAGTTATAAAATTCAAAAATTTACGATATATACCCCTATGCATGGAAATATTTGCAAAACAAGTCCAAAAAGCCATGCAAGCTTATTTTAAGATTCCAAATGATATTTGAAGGTTATAGATTATTATAATAAGCTAAAATAAGATGTTCTAATGTAACAAAAGTTTAGAAAAAGGATTCGTTAGCTAGAAAATCAAAATGGGTCGTTTTTAGGGTTTTAATAAAAAACACATGGGTTTGAAGATTCAAAGCTTCCAACAAGAGTTCATATATGATCTTAAAAGTATTATGAACATTCTATTACAGATTATAAGCTTATTGAACAAAAATTAAGCTTACTTGAGCTAGAAATGGGTCAAAATATGGTTTTCGGGTTTGTATGCCTAGTGACGACTTCAAGGGCTCCTTTTTATTGATTCTTGGCTTCTATTATGAGCTTAGAGATCTTATACTTCTTCCTTGGCTGAGATAGAACTCCATTTGTATGTGTATTGAAGTTTTGAGGTGTGATTTGAAAGGGGTGAATATTTTGGCTATATATAGGGGTAAAAACACCTTGGTGGCCAAGTTTTGTATTTTGATTAGTGTCAAGGCTAGGATAGATGATTCATGGAAGCTAGTATGATGAGTCTTGAGATCTAGGAGTGTAGATTTGAATGGTGGAAGGTGTATGAGGGTTTTTGGCTACAAGGAGGTGACAAGGATGTGTCTAGAAGCCTTAGAGCTTAAAGGTCGTGATGGAGGTGCTTGTAAGATGCTTGGTGAGATAAGGGTGAGGTCATGGAGGTTCTTGAGGTGCTTGGTTGCTTAAAATGGGTCAAAATAAGACAAAAAGGGGTGCCGGGTTTGGTTTGGTCTTGGGTTTGGGTTTAGGGTTTTGAATTCGAGTTAGGGTTATTTTTTAAGATAGTTTAAGGTTTAGGATTAGTGTTAGGATTAAGGTTTAGGGTTTAGGATTAAGGTTTAGGGCTTAGTTTTAAGTTTTAGGGTTTAGGATTAAGTTTTAGGGTTTAGTTTTAGATTTAAAGTAAAATTAGGGTTTTAGGGTTTCGTTTAGGGTTTAGGGTTTTAAAACGAATTAGGGTTTAGATTTAGGGTTTAGATATTGTGAATTAAGTACTTGTACCTTATGTTAAAGTGGTGGTAAGAAACCAAAGTGATTTAGGAGGTAAAATGACCTAATTTGACTTTCTTGCATTATTGACTTGTACATTGAGCTTTAGAAAGTTGTAACTTGATTTAGGAGGGAAAAGATATTCAAATTTTATGCTATAATACTTGTACACATGCTTTAAAGGTTTGTACATTCATTTTTTATATATACATTACATATAATTAGGGTTTTGATATAAACGTTAACGTTTAATGCTTGTTTTGATATAACATTTTGAAAAGTACATTAAATGGATAATGTACTTGGTAAAAATGATATTAAGATATATAATTGACATATTAGGATGTTTACATGATATAAACATAGATAGAGATGTCATTGGTAGAGGTTGCGTGAGCTCGTTTACTTTAGAGATGCAAGTTACGTTGCATAATGAAATAAAGCCAAAATTTCCCTGTAAAAAGGTGGTATATATATATATATATATATATATATATATATATATATATATATATATATATATATATAAATATTATATATAATAGATGGAAATTTACAATTGATGAAATTGCGGTTGTTTAAAAAGTCCTCCCTTCCATTACAGAAATCTAGTCCCGAGATTTAGTTGGATGCACGAAGTGGTGTTTGGAAATAGATGTGGAATATTTGCACGAATTGATCTTTCGCGTTCCCATGTAACCTCTGACCTCTTTAGAGTTCCATCTTCCTTGATTTAAGGAATACGACATTGTTTCAGTTGCATGACTTCATCGAGCCCTAATCTCCCACTGGTTCTTACTACAAGTTTGGAGTTTGACATCAAGTCGAAGCTCTTATCATTGGATGACAAGGATTCGACAGATAAGCTATTCTTTAGATTAGAATGTGGAAAGTAAAGTGGACATTACTAACTTTTCAGGAAAGCTCCAGTTTAATGCCACTGGAGCACAATATGTTTAAGATTTTGAATGGTCATAATGTAACGAGAGGTTAAGCTTTCCCTTTCTAAATCGGGATGACCCTTTTCGAGGTGATACTTTCAACATAACACGATCTCCAACTTGAAATTCTAAAGGCTTTCATCTTATATTGGCATAACTTCTCTGCCGGTCTCTTGCAGCTTGCAAGCGTTGTCGAATTTGCACTATCTTTTCAGTGGTTTCATGGATTATTTCTGGTCCTGTAAGTTGAACATCTCCAACTTCGGCCCAGCAAACAGGTGATCTGCACTTTCGACCATAAAGTGCCTCAAATGGTGCTGCCTTAATACTGGCATGGTAACTGTTATTGTAAGAAAATTCTACTAATGGTAAGTGTTTTTCCCATCCTTTTCCAAAATCTATAACACAGGCTCGAAGCATGTCTTCGAGTGTTTGGATGGTTCTTTTACTTTGTCCATCGGTTTCGGGATGATATGCCGTACTCATGTCTAATTGAGTACCCAAAGCACTTTGTAATGATTTCCAAAATCTGGATGTGAAATGACTGTCATGATCCGAGATGATAGATATTGGCACTCCATGTCGGGAGACTATTTCTTTGATGTATAACCTTGTAAGGGTTTCCATACTATCTGTCTCTCGGGTAGGGATGAAATGTGCAGATTTGGTAAGGCGATCGACAATGACCCAGATTGTGTCATGTTCGTTTGATGTTTTAGGCAGTTTTGTGATGAAATCTATTGTGATTCTCTCCCATTTCCACATTGGAATCTCCGGTTGTACCAGTAAGCCAGATGGCTTCTGACATTCTGCCTTAACTCTAGAACATGTTAAACATTTGCCAACATATTCAGCGATGATTTCCTTCATGTTAGGCCACCAATAGAGTTTCTTAAGATCCTGATACATCTTGTTAGAACCCGGGTGAATGGAATATTTTGATTTATGAGACTCATGCATGATCAAGTCTCTTAGATTACCAAAGAGTGGTAACCAGCTTCGGTTCTTAATACAACGAGTTCCGTTAGGACATATTTCAAATGCTTTATCCATTCCTCGTAAGTTCTCAGCCTTGATGTTTTCTTCTTTGAGTGCTTCGGTTTGAGCTTTAAGAATTTGTGAGGGTAAGTTTGGATGAATGGTCATGACTAATGATCTAACTCGGAGTGGTTTGATTCGTTCCTTTCAGCTTAAGGCATCTGCTACAACATTTGCCTTTCCAGGATGATAACGAATCTCACAATCGTAATCTACGATCAATTCTAACCAACGGCGTTGTCTCATGTTCAACTCCTTCTGATCAAGGATGTACTGAAGACTTTTATGATCAGTGAAAAAAGTACATTTGGTGCCATACAGATAGTGTCTCCAAATTTTAAGAGCGAACACAACTGCTCCTAATTCGAGATCATGAGTAGTAAAGTTTTCTTCATGAGGTTTGAGTTGTCAGGATGCATATGCAATGACTTTCTCTCTTTGCATCAACACCGCTCCCAGACCTTGATGGGATGCATCACAGTAAACAACAAAATCGTCGTTTCCTTTTGGTAATGCTAAGATTAGAGCTTCACAAAGTTTCTGTTTTAGTAATTGGAAAGCCGACTCTTGATCTTTGCACCAGATATACTTCTTTTTTTCTGGGTTAATTCAGCCAAAGACTTTGCAATCTTCAAAAAATCTTTGATAAATCTCCGATAATAACCGGCGAGTCCTAAGAATTGACGTATTTCTGTGGGTGTAGTAGGAGATGCCTAATTCTTAACTGCTTCAATCTTGGCGGGGTCAACATGAAGTCCTTGATTATCAATTAAGTGTCCAAGAAATTGCACGATATGAATCCAGAAATCACATTTGGAGAATTTGGCATATAATTTCTCCTTTTTGAGTAATTCCAAGATTATTCTTAGATGATTTGCGTGCTCTTCTTTGTTATGAGAGTAGATAAGAATATCATCGATGAACACTATCACAAATTTATCCAAGTATGGTTTACACACACGATTCATGAGATCCATGAATACAGCAGGTGTGTTAGTTAAACCAAATGGCATCACTTGAAATTCATAATGTCCGTATCTTGTTCTGAAAGCAGTCTTGGGAATATCTTCATCCCTGACTCTCACTTGATGATAGCCTGATCTCAAGTCAATCTTTGAGTAAACACTCGAACCTTTAAGTTGGTCAAATAAGTCATCGATCCTGGGTAATGGGTAACGATTCTTTACAGTAAGTTTATTCAACTCCCGGTAATCGATACACATTCTACAAGATCCGTCTTTCTTTTTAACAAATAAGACAGGAGCTCCCCAAGGTGAAGTACTTGGTCGAATAAAACCTCGGTCTGATAACTCTTGAAGTTGGTTAGATAGTTCCTGCATTTCTGAAGGAGCTAATCTATAAGGTGCTCGAGCTACAGGTGTCGCTCCTGGAATTAAATCGATTTGAAATTCTAATTGACAAACAGGAGGAAGTCCAGGTAGATCTTCAGGAAAAACTTTCGGGGATTCTCTGACTACTGGTATGTCTTCTAGTCGTTTCTCGTCCGACTTCTTTTCCATTATTTGGGCTACAAAAACTTGACATCCCCTAGATATATACCTTTCAGTTTTTATACAGGATATGAGATTTAGTCGGGTTTTACTCTGGTCACCTCGAATGATTAATGTTTCATCGTCGATGGGAATGTGGACGACTTTCTCATCACAGATGATCCTAGCATGATACTTAGATAACCAATCCATACCAATAACGATGTCAAAACTACCGAGTTTAATCGGCATAAGATAAATTTTGAAAGGTTGGTTTAATAAGGTCAGGATTGCACCCTGAATAACGGTGTTTATGCTTACTAAGTTTCCGTCAGCCATTTCGATATCGTAAAAGGTATCTATTATAATGGGTGGAATATTTAGCTTAGAGGAAAGAGATATGGATACAAAGCTTTTATCGGCTCTAGAATCAAATAATACCCTAGCTAGATGTTGGTTTAGAAGGAACATACCTGTGACTACGTTCGGGTTTTGGTGAGCATTCCTATCCCTTAGCATGTAGGCTCTTCCCTGGGCATTGTTGTTGGTGCTCTTTCGGCACTGATTTGTATAATGCCCTTTCTCTCCACAGGCATGACAAGTAACTATCACTGGTAGCAGATTACTTCTAGTGGCTGGCTCTTTGTTTTTACAGTTCTTAGTCAGATGGCCCACCTTGTTGCAAATATTACACTTAACAGTGCAAGGTCATATGTGATGCAGAGTGCATTTCTTACACAGAAACATTTAAAAATCATATAAAATCAACCTTAAGTCCGTAGAAGTCTGCCACCCGCCATTTCGAAGAGAATTGAGTCTACTTTATCATATAATAATACTTCCAGTATTAATTTCAAACTTAACTTAGTCGAAATACAAAATACTACTTATTGTCCAAAACGTTGAGTTTTGTTTTAACGTAAAACTTGTATTTTATCTTTTCCTTTCGAGTCGGACATTTCTAGTCGGTATATCTTTGAAAAATGGTGTAATAACTTCAAAAATAATAAACTTGATTTTTGAAATGTGGAGTGCAACTAACATGTCTCAAACAAAACCTAGCAATTATACATTGTTGTATCAAATACACAAAACTACGACAATACTTTATGTTGAATGCTATGTGATTATGTGCACTTCTTTATATCTCAATTAGAATAAGTTATTAAAAGATCGTTGCTTTTTGTAATTAAAGCTAATTGAATATCTATGGCAATGTGCCATGTAACACTATCGTTTGTAGCTAGATTTCTGGATTAGCATAACTAGTAAACTTAAGCTAGATTTTTACATTAAGATTGCAAAATTGTTCTTGCATTGCATATTGGCATAGATCACTTAACTTTATAAATGGGTTTACATAAACATCTTTAAATCTTTTCGGGTATGGAATATACTTAGGAATAAGAAGTTCACTAACTTTCAAGTATATTAACTAAATAAATTAAAACTAGTCACTAAATATTTCAACTATTTAATCTATTTTCAACAACACGTATAAATATTTATCTACAACTTGCTTATGGGGGTTTGACTTTGGGTGGTTAAACAAAAGAAAGATAGTATTTAATACATCATAATAAGAAAAAGAAATGTTTGTGCTTGCATGGTTCTAACAAACACACATAATTTTTTTAAAACATATAGGTATTTTTACAAAAGATTGTGTTGTATAAAAATGTTAGTAACATACTCATAAAATGTCAAAAAACAATGTATATATAAACATACCAACAAATATTTTTTCCGCACAAGTAAAATTTAGCAACTAAACTTGGGATTAATGGTACACACTATTTAAATAATTTATCTATTTTCTTTTTTAAATGAGTGTTCGTGAGGGTCTAGAAATATATCAAATTCATTAATTCAAATTAATGATTGATATTGTTTTATTGAATCTAATTGAACAAGTTTTTCGTGTATGGACATGAAATCGGATTTCCATATTTGTTTAGATTCAAGATCAAATCAAAATATAACAAAATATACAGCCTTGGTATCTACATA
Organism: Tanacetum coccineum; assembly: GCA_026074375.1. Lineage (NCBI taxonomy): Eukaryota > Viridiplantae > Streptophyta > Magnoliopsida > Asterales > Asteraceae > Tanacetum > Tanacetum coccineum. The sequence goes on from BQNB010015826.1 coordinate 50,888, forward strand.
ACTCAAATTCACACATGATGATAAGAAAATAATTACATCTTTTTCGTAGATAAAAGAATATGCATCGATCATTACTCACACTTTGTTGATGATGTCATATTGATTATACTTGTCCAATGGTTGTGTATCAAATATTATACTACTAATTTCAATACATGCATAAAATACACAATGAAGTAGGATTGACGACTTGGATGTTTCGTCCGAAATATTCAAGCAATTTACATTGCAATGCAATTGGTAAATGTGTCTTTTCTGAAAAACCAAACACGAGCAAACTAACAATTTATGTAAACTTTGCTCATACAACATAAAAGCACGACTCAAAGCTAAAATTCACTTTTAACTAAATTCTCAAATAAGAATAATATTCTTGTTTATTCACCTAGGATAACATGATGTTTGGGAAACATTGTGTTTAAAGATTTTTTGGACTTACAATATTAAACGATTGATAAAGGATAACATATATCCTATGCATTTTATATTCTTTGTAGCATAAATGGTTGTGTTACAAGAAAAATTTGAAAAATATAAGTTATTAGAATTGAAAAATAATCTATCAAAATATGTATCAATGCATAAACAAGTAAAAATACACTTATTCAAATACTTATCTAATTATGATATACAACATTGATAAGGATATTAATTTTAGAGAAGTATATTTTTTTAAACATTTATTATTAAAGAATCACAAACTCAATTAAGATAAATAATATTGATGAGATTCACTTCACATGGCATGAAATGGAGAATTCTTAAAACACTCTCAATATAACATATTTGTCATTGTCACAAATAAACACATCTCTTGGCTTTTGAAAAACCAAACACGTTAAATATCACATGTGACAACTACACATGTAAGATGACTAAATATAAGACATCTATTAAATCAAGCAATATGTAATCGAAATTAATCAACCTATAGATCTTGAACAAAAGATTAAAACATCTTGCTTACGTTTATCTTAGAATTCCACACATCTTGATTAGGATTATGCGAACCGGAATTAAAGTATGATTAGTTGAGTCATATTAGGTCCTTTATGAAAAGAAAATACAAATTTTATCTTTGCTACACTTCATTAGGCAAATATAAGAATTCTATTTTGTCTTACATGAGAATGACTACTAAAGAATCTATTGCACTAGAAATTCAATTTGACCTAACGGTTGAATTTCTTCCAGGAGTGATGTTGGGTTAGGTGTATAATCCGTAAAAATGGTCGTGTTTAGCCTGAATTGAGCACCACTAGTGATAGTCTCATATTCATTCTCTAATTTGATTAAATGGCTCTTCCTAAATATGCCTAATGATAGTATACATCGATAAACTTTGTATCTCATTAGGAGTACACACTAAGCACGTAGAAATTAGACTTTTCCTTAGTCAATCTAGACAACATCGCCGGCATCCTCATCAAACCACTCAAACGTGAACCATTTAATTTTTTAAATCTAGGTCTAGGAATGATGAAACAAATCTCATAAACGTGTCATTCTCATTTTAATAGTCTTATTACTATTAAATACATTCCGATAAATCTCGACAACTTAATCATTTCATCCGAAATGTTTAAGCATTTTTAATTCGCAAAATGCAAATTAAAATGTCACTTATTGTTCATGTCCAAGTCGTTTCACAAAAACCTTAATCATGCATCTATTATTATATAGATGGTTAATATCTTCCGTCCACATTTCCGTTACCACCTTTAAGATAACCTCGTACCTCGTTGTGTGATTGTTCTACGAACAATCGCAATATTCGAGAAGAGCTACATAACTTCGCGGATGAAGTTCATCGTATGCTAACCGTCATCCATCATGAAATTGTCAAGCTCATCGCTTCCGTCGTTATTTCTCTTCATTTCTTTTCACAACTTATGTCCAGATGAGCACGAATTAAAAGGGAAGGGAAAACACACATCTTCACATATATCCTTTAACCAAACATTCTTAAGAACTCACATAGGTGATCCTTATTCACTTGAAACCACAAGATACACTTCTACCTTACACTCAAACCTCATAACTATTATTCACTCTTGTTAAGTGATCATTAGTTCTAGTACATCCCCAAATCAACAAAGTGAAATGAAAAACCAAGTCATACTTACTACTATCAACCTCGATTCATCCACCCGTCACTTTCACAAGAAGATTCACCATGTAATCATTCCCAACAAGTGAATTTTATAATGAAATGCGTCTCACCCAATCATTTCCACTTTTTAACAAGTGAAGAACACAAAGAAGATATACAATCTTCAAAGTGTTGTTGAATCATCACAATAACGTGTCTTCCAATGGCCCATTTCCGCTTTTGGGCAAGTGAAGAACACAAAGATGATATTCAACCTTCAAGTGTTGTTGAGTCATCACAATGCTCCACTATTTTCACATTTTCACCGTTGTTCATCAACATTAACAACCATCTCAAGAAAACAATCACCCCAATCAAGAATTACCAAATCCTTACATTAAGGACACTTCCACATCACCACAAGTTGCCTCACATCCTCCATTTCCCATCTCACCCATCAATTCACATGTTACTCACACTCAATCTCCACCTCAAAGTGACAACCAAACTCAACACACACCACCTCCATCTCTCCCAATAACAAAACAACATTCCCTCATCACCTTACTCTCCAAACCTACCAAACACCCAACAAACCTATAGTCAACACCTTCCCTTTCCATTCACGCTCATCCTTCTTCATTTATGTTTCCTCAACAAATCATCCTTATCATCAACATTTAGTTCGACCTAAAGTCTTACGATAATGTTTATCCTTAAACACCCCAAACATGAAAAGCATACATAATGCTTAACAAAGAAACCTTGAGGATTTAGGAATCTCTCAATACAACCATTAGTCTATTTAAATCCACATCATTATCTTGGTTAGATAATGATACCATAAGGAACGTGTTGATCGAGTCTTAGCCCTTAAGCATGTGTCGGTCGAATCTTATCATTGGTTCCTAAACATTTCCATGTCTTAAGCATTCATCATTTTTTTATTTAGGTTGTTGTCTTTAGTGCCACACTTTAGAGCGCATATACCTAAAACACACATGATTTGTTCCCCACTAAGTGTCTTGCATATATGTCTATCATCATCATTATATATATGTGCATTTTTCTACTAACTTTGTCTTGTAGCACTTTTCTGTTACTCGATTTCTTGGTGCCCCAATCAAGGGGGAGCATACACCAAGGGAGAGCATTTGCAAATGTCCAAGCTATTACGTTTGCAACCATTTAAGACATCTACACATTTTTTGATATGTATTTTTCATCCCTATATATATTTTTTGTTGCACGAAACTAACCATTGATGTAGGTTAAGAGTTTGCAACTAATTTGGTCCATGGATCCGCTTGAGTCAATGTTCAAGGGATGCCATTGTTTAAAATAGATTGATAGAATCAAGACTTCACTTAGGATGATGCAAGCTTGCCTCTTTGATTGAAGAGTTAAAGTTTAGTTAAAGTCTCATCTAGGAGTCCTGGTATGTGCTTAATTACACATACCTTTTACCATTAAAATCGACCCTAAACGACCAAAAACGCACTTAAAATGCCATATATATTCCCTTATTCCCTCACATACCACTTTTGTAATCAATACCAAAGGACTTCTACACTAACTAGTGATTGTCCCTGGGTTAGATCCCTCCGCTCTAGGGGATCAAGTAACATGTACCTAACCATACCATCCTTATCACTCCGATAAAGTAAATAATATTGTCGGTCTTATGGTACATCTCTTCGCCATCAAATACCATTTGCTCCCCTTAATATGTGCATCGATATCGAAAAAGATTAGCACATAAGTAGGAGCCTACACTTTAGTTAAAAAGTTCACATTTTATACAGATTTTCATAATTAAATCACATTTTCTCCCCTCGAGCAAATAATTTAAATCCGTTTGAGATTTAAGGTCTTAATTGAATTAAGTTAGTAAATTAGGGAGAAAGAGTGTACAGGTTTATATAATCCAATGAGAAACGTTATAGTTACTTTAATATAACAAGGCCTAAGTTTACAGTTTTAGTCCACGACATAATAAAGTACATATTACAACGAACTTAAAAATAGACTAACCCTCACTCGGTTCTCGCAGTAAACGGTTGTCTACGTGTAAAAATGGATAATTTTTCACTTTACTTGTTAGTTGGAATCCTCTGGGGACAAGCGTTGCATGTGTATTTGGAGATACCCAGTCACGCTTTTAAATTGGTCTAGTGTTCTGCTCTTTGAGAGCTTAGCTTTTCATTTTAACAAACTTGAGACCAAAATATTTATTTTTTGTTCCGGGGTCAGTTGTTTCTGTGATGTGAAGGTCGCTAAAAATTCTCTTTCGAGTAATTAGGCGGTGTGATATTGACCTTATTATCCACACATTCATTAGCTTTCATTTTATCATGCATTTTCTTCCTAGAAATTTCAGTAAGTTCTAGGGTCTCCTCCCCGTCACGTACTACGGCCGGTGCATGATTGGGTGTGACAATTACATGACCACTATACAGGGCAGGCTGAACTTGCCTTGCACGATGTAGACATAGGGGGTTCTTTGTAGCCAATTTGCTACCTTATTCACTTCATCATAATAAACCTAGTTTTACACATCATGTTGAACTGTTAAAATAGACGGCCTTGTTTGAATTTATCCTCGACCTTATCTTTTAAAGCTTTTAAGTCCAAAAATTCTTCAAGGTATTTATTTTCTTTCTGATTAAAATCCTTTTTCAAAGATGTAACTTCATCTACCATTAACTTGTTATGTTGGATGGTAGAGGCAAGTTGCAATTTTACAGAATGAAGTTCCTTTTTCAAATTCTCTTCCTTAATATTACGGTCACAAATAACTATTCTTAGTTGCTCATCAATCTTTTGTTCCCGTTCGGTTAATTCAAACCTGGCCCGTCTTTCATATATTCCAAACTTTGTTTATTATAGTGGCAATTTCATCATTTAACAAATATTAGCTACTGTAACTAATGGTGTAGTAACAATAGGACATCAGATTCATGCACATCATTATCTATCATCACATATGCATCATTTGGAACCATAGATGCATTATTTTGTACAACCGGCACAGCGTTGTCCTTTACATACTGATCATAAGGAGTCATATTACTATCACTCGTATAATCGGCATGTGAGTCAACAACGTGGTTTGGTTGTACATCATCTATGCATCTCGTGTTCTTCATGATGATCACAAACAGCATCTTGATAGTGATCATGGTCATGTACCTCAGATAAGACGTCCGAATCATAAGATGGACCGGCTTCATCATAAACTGGATCTGCGGATGATAGATTAGCCATGAACATAGTTTGTGCCGTAGGAGCCTCATCAACATCAGAATCATACGCATCACAGTCATCAGCTTGAAACACATTATCCACATTGAGAGCTAAGTCTTGAACCGGTTGCTCATCCACATCTTCATCAATAGCATTGTCCTGTCCACCAGCTAGGAACAATAACTGCTCTTCATCTAAGACTACCCCATTCTCTTGAGCTTGCATCAGCAACATCTTGCCTTTGAAGTATTCGGAGTTCTGTAGATGCTTGAGTTGAGTGTAGTTCCTTGCTATGTGGCCTACCCCGTTGTAGTTGTAGCACTTAACCTGCCAAATTAAATTATAAAAAATACTAAACTATTTTTAAAAATTCTGAAAAAATTACCTAAAATACTTTACACTAATACTAACCTAAGAAAAATAAGAACCCCAAAATTCGGCTTATAAATAAGCCGAAAATAAGCTCGAAAGAGCTTATAGCTTAAAGGGCTAAAATGGGGTTAAATACTAAACCACTTGGGACTCTAACGTAGAAGTCCCAAGGGCGCAGCGGTAAGGCTTGGTTATAAAAAGGGGTGTATTGAGGGTAGAGGCCCGGGTTCGAGTCTTGCTCACCCGGGTTTCCCCTTATCTCCCCTTTTTTTTTACAAAAACTTTTTCAAACAAACTTGTTAAGCTCCTTGAGCTTAACAATTTTTATAACTACAACTTTTTGAGATTGCTTATAAATAAGCAGGAAAAAGGGCTTTTTCTTGGCAGAAGCTTAAATTGAGCTTAAAGCTTTAATGGCTTATGGCTTTTGACTCTTATGAACAAATAAGCAAAGAAAATTGGAAAATGAGCACACACAGCTTAACACACCAACAATAAGAACTTCTAGGAACAAGATAAGCAAATGAAAGAAACCCAATAAGCCAGAAGTTTGCTTAAACACTCAGCAGTACTAACTTTGGAGTTAGTACTGCTAGGGTGAATTTGGCTTTTTCTTGCACACAATAAGCAATGGAAAGGACTAATAAGCTAAGACAAACAGAAAACCAAGCTAAATAAGCACTATGGATTAAAAACTAGCAACTAAATAAGCTGAACAAAGGCTTAAATAGAAAGAAAGCTTAAATAAGCTTAAGGACACATGTTGGCTTTTCTTGGCTGTTAACACACAAAAAGCAATGGGAAAGGGCACAATAAGCTATCACAAGCCACTAGCAATCCAAATAAGCAAGTAAGAAACTGAATTCAACAACTAATAAGCACTTAATAAGCTAGAAAAGAAAATAAGCAATTTCCTACACTATGCTAGAAAAAACAGTCAAGTCCCTACTTTAAGCTTAAAAATAAGCTATCAAAAGGGCTTCCTAAGGTCTGAGCTTGTTGGGGCTTATAGTTGGACCTAGGGGTAATCTAAAAAGCTAAAAAGATCTAGGGGCTTAAGGACAAATAAGCTAAAAAGGTGGGCTTGAAAAAGGTGTCTAGCACCAGGGGAAATGAGCTAAAAAAGAGGGGCTTAAATGACAGCTTAAAAATAAGCTGTCAAATAAGCTTAAAATCAAAAACAAAGTTAAAACAGATTGAGCATGGCTTATGAAGAGCTTATATTCAAGATTCCATTTTCTAAAAATAAATTAAACATGCTGATTTTTGTCTTTGAAAAAGGGTTTTCTCTTTAACAAAAATTGACACCAAATTTTTTTGGCAGTTTGGACTTAAGTTAACAAATGACCCAAAACACTTTTGAAAACTTCTTTAGACACTCAAATGAGGCACTTTGAAGCTTAAAACTCAGGATCACAAGAGAAATAAGGAATAACTTAGCAAACTTGAAAAACACCTTTTTGGACCTAAAAACCTTAGAAAACAGGCTCAAACAAGCTTAATAACTTAAGCTAAAGTTAGCCAAATGGTCACAACCCATGACCTTCCATTTTTGACCATTTGGGCTTAACACCAAATCACCCTTAATGTTTTAAAAACGAAATTTTTAAAACTGTCAAGACTAGTTTAAGCACCCCAAATTTGAAAAACAAGTATTAAACAAGCAGGGTTAAGCCACCAATAAGGTAAAAAAAACAATTAAATAAGATCTTTGAAAAATTAATAAGCTACAAAAAGAATAAGCTTTTCTAGGACAGTTTTAAGGCAAATTTACAGTGAAAGATACAGAGCAATTAAAAGGCATTCTTGAGATAACTAAAAACAAATATAAGCACAATAAGACATAAATAAGCTAAAATAAGCTATGACATTAATTTTTTTTAAAGTGTCAAGAATAAGACCATAAACCTTCAAAAACCAAACTTTTGATCTAAACTAACCAAGGAAACGCACACACAATCTAGTTAATCATCCCATGTGCTCTGATACCAATTGTAGTATATTGGATATCATAACACAAGCAAGAGATGATGGGTTGGCTACTTAATCTTAGAGAGAGAAAGTGATATTTCTAGAGAGAGAAAATGCAAGATAAAGTATTATCATAAAATGAACAACCAACCCCTTCCTATGGCTAGGAAGGGGTTTATATACATGAGTGTTTATGCCCCAATGGGCTTGAGTATGGGCTTACAAGTGGGCTAAAGGCCCGGCCCAATACTATTCGTCATACGCTTACAATTTAGACAACGAGCTATGCTATTCTAGATTATACACGGGGTGACCGAGTCTTTTTCATAATCCTAACACTACAACTCTATACCAAAGTCTCTTGAAAATTTTTGTACAATGCCTGAAGACGGCGTCGCGATTCCTAGCGACGGCGTCATATCATACAAGCGATAGCGTCAAGATTTCCAAGACGACGTCAGAACGTAGTCGGCTCAAAAGAAACCCTAGAAGATTCGGAGGAGCGATGGCGTCAGAAACCTTACGACGCTGTCGCGCTCGAAAACTATATATATAAACTCGTTTTAGGGTTTTTAGTGGTGTAACTTTTAGGATCTGAACCCTAGTTTTAAAAGATAAATTTGGCTGCTACTTAGGCCTTTTTTAGGGTGTCAAAACCCTCTTGTATCTGCCATTAACTTATGTTCTAATCAAGTGAGATCCTTTATCTTTTATCATTTAATATGTCTATGTGTTGTTTGATTGATTTATGTTCTTCACTTCCTTATAATATGTCCGTCTAAATCCATTAGTATTTACTTATGATTGCATGAAACTTAATATGCATATCCTTATTATGTTGCTTCTTGTGATGGATGTGCGCGTTAGGCTTTAAAAAACTAGCCATAAGATATTAAATTGCCATAGACGTCTAGGGAAACACGAGTGTGTAGAAAGGATATCATCAGTAACAGTCTTCATACTACCTTACCCCTAATATGGTTGATCCCTCTTAAGTGTTTTAAATGCATGTAATGTACTCTTAGGGGCCTTGTAATAGTCTTCATAATACCTTACTTGTGCGTTGCCTTAACGGAATATTACATAGACGGTGGGTTCATGTAATTCGTTCATGACTTAGAAAATACTTACACATATCATTACAAGAGTGACAAAGCAACATAATTTGGAGAAACATAATAAGGAGTAATGCATGATTAAGTAAATACGTTCGTTTACCATATAGTTATCACCAATAGTATAGATCTAATTATTAGTTTAATTAGTAAAAAAACTAAAGCCAACCTCTCAACCAATGATATTTACATGCTTTTATAAAAATATAAAAAATACAAAAAGAATCTTCTCTCTCAACCCCTTAGACCTCTGTTAGATTTTGTTTGAGCCTTCTCAACCTATTCCCCTAGAGAACAATAACAACCCTCGAGTCTTGCCACTACAACGGTTAGGTGCTCTGCCTAGGGAGTTGTAAAACTTCTTGTGAAGTCTTACGACGACCGCATCAATAAACCGGTTCATGTACAAGCTCTAATTGCCTGTCTCTGAAGAGTAAACTTGAATTTCAAGGTCAAAATTTGGGCGTGTAACAACTTGCACCACTTTGTAGTCAAGTGATTTTCTAGAATCAAAGGTCATCTCAATACAACACTTATGTGAAAATGTGAAACATCATGCGATTTTTCTGGTTGCGAAAGCCTTTTAAACAGATTAGTGCATGGATTATATACGTAATCAAAAGTAGGTGACGCCGAACCACTACACAGAAGCAAACCATTGCAAGATCTTAACATTATCAGCTTCCTCAGTGGAGCCAAGAGTGAAGGAGTTATCCATAACGGATTTTCTTGACTCAAGTCTAGAATCTAACGACACAAAATCACATTTAAATAACCTTCTACGGTGATTAACAAAAAGACCACATGAGGATCAAGGTTAGGTATTTTGCTGCAGTTAAGGGTGAAAACATGGTAAGTGAGAATTCTTAGCCATTGTTTTGATACGGTTGTAAAGAGATGGATACAAAAGAATAGTTTATCAAATTAACATTCCAGTCAAAAGGTCGTCATTTGTAAGGACTGCAGAGTTGTGTAAATTTTTCTCGATCACGTGTTTTGCGATTTTGTGACATCATCTTGTATTGTGTAGATATTTAAGAAGGTTGTGCCTGGAATTGTTAAAATGGAATAGAAATAGAGAGTAAAAGCAGTTGGGAACAACAAAATCGGGTGAAAAGGCACTTGGGAACACATAAAATCCGAGACATCATTAAATAGGTAATACAAGAGGACAAGCTAAGACCAAAATTGCAGGGACGCAATTTGCAGTTAAAGTATTTTTCAAGCAGGGTAAATTTTAAAGTCAAATGTCACTTAGCCAAGTCAAACTCTAACAAATAAACTATCACCGCTGGTCTCTATCCTTAAAAGACAGTAAACTGGTATTATTTTAGACACCACCCAAATTGACTTATAAAAGTCAAACTTATTAAAACATATTACTTCAACATTTAATAGTATACAATGCTGAATAAGGTTTTACCACAATAGTTCATAAGTAGGTACTCACATTCAAGCAACATTATTAAAGTGAACATAAGATGCATTAGCAAAATATTATATGCTTGAACATAAACTGTTCGATCAACTATCATCAATGTATGATCAAACAAACCTTAAAGGTAACAAATTCATTATTTTTCAATTACTACTATTAAACACAAACAAACATCTTACTTTTTACAACGTCTATTGTTAACTTGAACAACAACATTTCCTCTTGTTTGAACCTTGTTTTTTCCCTTTTTGTCTTAAACTGCAACTATTGCATTGATTGATAAAATTTTAAACTATATATATAATATATAATTAAAATATAAAATATATAGTAAGTATAGTCTAAAAACACAATCAATAAAACCGGGAAGTAGTATAGAATGTTCCCGGGTCGTTTATCCCCAACGAGGCTGGACTGGAGAATCGATACAGTCGGAAGATTGGAGTTTGAATGAGAGAAATGATTTGAGAGTGTGGAAAGCTAAGTTAAACAATAATAAACAAAAACGATTAAGAAAAACCTAAAAATTATGAAATTAAGCTGAAAAACGAGAGCACGAATCCCGAACAAGGGGTCAAAAACCTAAAATCTTAAAAATTAACCCTACAAAGAAATTTTTACTTCTAAACTACTCTAGGGGACTAATAATGAAGAATGAAAAAGAATACTGAAAAACGAGGTCGTTTGACCCCAAAAAAACGATCAAGAACAACAATTCCGTACGCCGAGGCCCGTTCTTTAAAAATCAAAAAGTTACAAAAATGACCCTACGAAATTTTTTGCATTTTTCCTACGTAGTATATGACTAAAGAAAATTTTCTAAAAAAGAAAAATATTTTTTTTGATAATTTTTATATTTTTTATGAATTTTTAAAACTTTTAACTAAATTAAATTATAAAAAATACTAAACTATTTTTAAAAATTCTGAAAATTTTTCCTAAAATATTAGATCCTAAATACTACCTAAGAAAAATAAGAAACCCAAAATTTAAATAAGCTGGAAACAGCTTATAGCTTTAAGGGTGAAAACTCCCTTATATATCCAAGTGCCCAAGGGTCTAACAGAAAAGACCCAAGGGCACAGCGGTAAGGGAGGTGTTATAAAAAGGGGTGTATTGAGGGTAGAGGCCCGGGTTCGAGTCTTGCTCACCCGGGTTTCCCCTTATCTCCCCTTTTTTTTTACAAAAACTTTTCAAACAAACTTGTTAAGCTCCTTGAGCTTAACAATTTTCATAACTACGACTTTTTGAGATTTCTTATAAATAAGCAGGAAAAAGGGCTTTTTGTTGACAGAAGCTTAAATAAGCTTTAAGGCAAAAGTGGCTTATGGCTTTTTGACTGTTAGCACAAATAAGCAAAGAAAATGGGAAAATGAGCACACACAACTTAACACACCATCATTAAGGACTATTAGGAACAAAAATAAGCAATGGGAAGAAGCCCAATAAGCCAGAATTTGGCTTAAGCACTCAGCAGTACTAACTTGAGAGTTAGTACTGCTAGGGTGAACTTGGCTTTTTCTTGCACACAATAAGCAAGCAAAGTGGACAATAAGCAAGCTAGGGTAATTAACACACCTAATAAGCCACTAAGGACACAAAAATAGCAATTAAAAAGCACAAAATAAGCTAGAACAAGAATAAGCTTTATCATACACTATGCTAAGTAAAAACAGTCAAGTCCCTATTTTAGGCTTAAAAATAAGCTATCAAAAGGGCTTCCTAAGGGCTGAGCTTGTTAGGGCTTATAGTTGGACCTAGGGGTAATCTAAAAAGCTAAAAAGATCTAAGGGCTTAATGGACAAATAAGCTAAAAGGGGGGCTTGAAAAAGGTGTCTAGCACCAGGGCAAATAATCTAAATAACAAGGGGCTTAATTTGACAGCTTGAAATAAGCTGTCAAATAAGCTTAAATTAAAAAACAAAGTTAAGACAGATTAAGCTTGACTTTAGGTGAGCTTGTGCACAAATTTTAAAGGACTGAAAACACTTTAAAGTTGCTGATTTTTACAAAAGAAATAGGTGATTTATCTTTTTGAAAAACTTGACTTGTTTCACATATGAAAACTTGGAATAGTTGACAGACTTGGACAGAAATAAAAGAGAACCAAAGATGTTTAACCTATTTGATTTTTACTCTAAAAAGATAAAGAAAACAATATTCTTAAGCTAGTTTTAACAGCTTAATCAAATAAGCACTTTGATCACAGTTTGAAAACCAAAATTTTGGATACTTATGAAAGAAACTTAAAAACAGTTTAAATGCCTAAGAGCTTGGAAAAACAGACTCAAATTAGCTTAGAGACTTAAGCCAAAGTTAGCCTTATGACCCCAACCCATGTCATTTCCATTTTGACCCGTTTTAGTACTTAACCCAAACACCCCTTTACAATTTAAAAACTGATTTTAAAACATATAAAAACTGATTTAAGCTCAAAATTTTAAAGACTACTACTAATCATGCAATATTAAGCAATAAAAAGTGAAAAGCATAAACAAATAAGCACTTGAAAATCTAATAAGCTAATCAACAAAAATAAGCTATTCTAGGCAGTTTTAAGCAATTTGCATGTAAATGAAATAAGAGCAACTAGAAGGCATATTTAAGCATCACTAAACACAAATAAGCACAATAAGCCATTAATAAGCTAAAAATAAGCAATGCTACAGTAACAATAAGCTAAAATTTAAAAAGGAAGCATACCTTTAATCCTTGCTCAAAACAGGATTGTGTGCACCTAAATAAGCTCTAAGACCTACCCAAGCTTATAAATAAGCTGAACTAAGAAACCAATGAGCCTTCCAAGACTGCTCATTCATCCATTTGCTTGATCAAACAGTAACCCGTTTTTTTTCTTTTGAATTTTTCTTAAATTTTTGTATAAAGGTTTAAAAACAGATTATAAAAAGGCTTGTATTAATAGCTTATATGACTTTTAAAGAAACACAATGTAGTATAAAACTTAGAACACAATGTTTTAAGGGTAAACTGAATTTTCATAAAAAAGAGAATGCAAGTACATCAAAGTTGAAATGAGTTACACTAATAAAGACTAAACTGAATTACATAAAAAAGAGCTAACTAAAAAACTACTCTTTGCCACAATGGCTTACAACAGCTTATATAGCAAAACGAGCTAGGGTTTTGTCTCTTGTCTTCTTTCCTTGGTGTGCTTCTTTGAAGACACAAAACAGCATATGTGCTTGTTGTGAGTGTGCAAACACAAAACAATCCTGGCCCTTGGTTTGCCTTTGTGCCCAAGTCGTATAATCTCAACCCTTGATTGACTTGTGGGAATTAGGATTGCCACCGTGGCATACCCATGTGGGGGGTGGGGTTTAGGATTGTGAAAGGTTTGGAGGGATGTGGGGAGGTCAACGAAGTTGACAATGACAGGAGGTGGGGTTATGAGCATTGGCGGGAAAAACATGTAGAAGATATACAGTACTTCAAATCCAGGGGTGAAGTTTGGGATTTTGTCAAAACTAGTCCCTCATGGTGTATGTGTTGTTTGCAACACACGTCCTTGTGTTTATAAACGTTTGGGATGTTGGCAGAAACACCCCCTCAAGTGTTATAAATGTATTGCAAGTTAAGTCCTTTTGGTATGTGACTTTTGGGCTTTGGCAGGAACACCCCTTGTGGTATATCTTTGATGTATTGGCAGAATGGGCCCTGGCAAGTATTTTTCTTCTTTTCCTTCATTAAATAAGTTAGGGACTTGGCAATTTTGGCCCCTATACTTATTTTTCTTCACTTTTTGACTTTGGATTTGTCGGGGTTGACTTTGGCTGACTTTTTCAGACTTGGGCTTTGTCGTGACTTTGTCTTTTCCACGCTTTTTCATTCCGTGTCCGGTTTTGTCGTTTTGGCTTTGTTTTTCGTCCTTTTCTTAGATATCCGTTCCTGCACAACACAATTAGTAAAACAAGCATATTTTTGGCATTTTAAGTCCGTTTTTGGTTATTTTAACTTGTTTTTAAAGATAAAAGGTATGTGTAATTAAACACATACCAAAATCCCCCATACTAAGGTATTGTCGTGTCCTCACGCAATGCTATGAAGTAAGCATTTAGAAAACTAAGAATCTCAATCACCCTCGACTAATAACTTGAAAAGTAGCTAAGTGTTCATCGAGGAAGTTAAAGACTCAAAAGTTTTGAAAATCCCCGTCTTTACCATTTTTTATATATACACCTATTCCTACACATCTTTTTGTATTTTTCATTTTTTTTTCATTAATCAACTAACTAGAATGTTTTGACTTTCGTTATTTAATAACTTTAAGGGATCATAGAACAAGATGCATTTCGATCCGAGAATGCCCCAAAAAGGATAAATTCATCGTTCCTGACTTTTCACTTATTCCAAACCAAGCTTAAAACAAAATCACCGTTAATTATGAGTTAAGATGCTAACACTACTCATATTTGCAATTTGTAAACTTTTCACTCCTGACAATTTATATCTTAGGTGTATGTGCTATTTTGAATTTCAACCATGGATCAATGTTTCATAAAACACACATATGTGAATGAACCAATACCCTCTCCATGTGTAGAGAGGGGCTTTTATAGTCCAAGGCCTCTAGTAGGCTCGTGGGCTTTGCTTAATGGGTCGGGCTTGGCTTCAAGTGGCCTTTGAGCCTGAAACATAGACAATATTATATTACAGTCCAAGCCCGTTAAACTCGACTAGCCTATTACAAACTAAGGCTACTAATGACTTAAGATAACCAACAACATTCTTGTTTGACTTAATAAAATCAAGGCTAACAATCTCCCCCAATGTTGAGGTTATTTTCATCTGACTTTGAGCTTAGCCTTATTTGGTCTTGTCTTTGTCTTTTCTTGTTTGTAATGGCTTTGTTCCTTCATGCTTTGTGATGTTGATCTTGAGCCTTCATCTTTTGACTTTGAGTGCTTGAGATATCTTGCATCATCTCCTTGTCTTGAATCATCTTGATTTTACTTTCTTGATCAACTTATGTTTTTGACCGACATACTCATACTTGTCTTGAAAGCTCCCAATCTCCTCTTCTTCATTAGGCTAACAATCTCTCTTATCTTGTTTGACTTTGATTGTTTGATGATAAGAGGAAATTGTAGTATCAGCGTTGTGGAAAGAGTAGTATGACATTTGGGGGGGAAAAAAAACAAAATTTAAAAAAAAAACTTGAGCATTTTTAATATGATACATTCTTGTTTAGCAGCAACAGTCTTGAGGCTGAATGTTTAAATTTTAAAGCTTTTTTGAGCGTCTTTTTTTTATTATGAGCTATGTGGTAATGAATCTTGACTTAGCTTGACGAAGGTTGCAAACACCGACGTTTGACCTGTATTTGTATGTTTGTAATAAACATCAAATATGGACGTATATGTCTTTTGTCATTCGGTTTCGGGGGGGATTTTAGGTCACAATAACCACTGGTTCCCCATTTTATAGTATAAATACTATACATGTGATAAGGTAGATTCAAATAATATCCTTGATAGGGTTTCCAGCTCAAAGTGTTAGATCCTCTTTAACCAATTTGTGAATTTTATTTCTTTTTATGGACAATGTTTTTATATTTTTGTTTTTTCTTTGGTTCTTATCTGATAATTATACTAAAAGAAATGAAAAATATATATATTTTTTTTGTACTTTTTATATTTTTATAATAAAAGAAAATATTCACAGTTTCAAACAAAAATGCCAAACGTAACGATAATCGGCTTCACAGCCTCCCCGGCAGCGGCGCCAAAAATTGATTGCTGGTTTTTACACCAAATATATATAATATATAATAAAATATATAAAATATATATAAGTCTAAAAATCAACAAGATCAATGATACCGAGAAGTAGTATAGAATGTTCCCGGGTCGTTTATCCCCAACGAGGCTGGAATGGAAAATCGATACAAACGAAGATTTGAGTTTGAAGGAAGGAATTAATTTGGGAAGTTGAAAAAGTCAAATTAGATAATAACGAACTAAAACGTTTAAGAAAAACCTAGAAATTACGAAATTAAACTAGAAAACGAGAGCCCGAATCCCGAACAAAGGGGGAAAAACCTAAAATCTTTAAAAATAACCCTACGAAAACTTTTAAATTTTTCCTACAAACTAGATGACAAAAGAAAATTTTCTAAAAAAGCAAAATATTTTTTTGATAATTTTTGTATTTTTTATGAATTAATTAAACTTTTAACGAAATTAAATCATAAAAAATATTAAACTATTTCGAAAAATTCTGAAATTTTTTCTAAAAATACTTTACTTTATAAGGATCCTACGAAAAATAAGAATCACAAAGCAGCTTAAGAAATAAGCCCGTAAATAAGCTTTTACAGCTTATTAGCTTATGAGCCAAAAACACCCTTAAATACTAGTGCCCTTGAGTCTTTAACGAAAAAGACCCAAGGGCGCAGTGGTAAGAGTGGTGTTATAAAGGGGGTTTGTATCGAGAGGTCACGGGTTCGAGTCTTGCTCACCCGGACCTCTTGTCTTTCCCCCTTTTTTTTATTTTTCGAAAACTCTAGGGTAGAAATTGTAAAAGAGGAAAGTAAAGGGTAGGCGGGCTAACTTTTGCAAATTTATACTTCAGTGCAAACGGATACCCTTCAACTATCAAGAATTAACAAAACTAACCCTACGATTCTAGCTTATTTTGGCTTATTGAAAAAGTGAAAATGAGCTTAAACTCAAAACTACAAAGTTATAAAGGAGCTTAACCTCTACAACATTAATAAAGGCAATATCTACTTTTAACAAAAGAATAAGCTGGAAAATAAGCTTTTTAGTTCTGTTTACAGAAACTAAGGCTTAACTAGCTTTTTAAGAAATTGGCTTATTCCTAGCTTATTAATAGATGAAAATGAAAAACAAAAGAAGTTATTTGAAGATTAAGATGTGTACTAAAAGTATCTAAACAAACATTAGCTAAGTATTAACAAGTTTAGCAAGAAAATTGAAATGAAAAAGTGCTAGTTTTTCTTAAATCTGTTATAAGCTTTTCTTAATAAGCTAAAATTGCTTATTTCTAAACCTTAACAGCTGAAACTTTGAAAATAAGCTAACCTATGTTTATTATACTAACCTAGATAAAAGGTTTTTAACTTTTACAACTAGAAATGAGAATCACAAGAAATTAAGCTACAAATCTACAAAGCTGCTATACTACTTTTGAAATAGAATTTAAGCTACTATAAAAGCTTGAAAATGAAACTTAAGATACTATTTATGCTAAGCTAGTGGAGTAAATTTAAAATGCTTAAAACTAGATTCTAATTTCTACTTAAGCATGCTAGAAAGCCACTAGAAAATGACTGAGCAACAACAGTTAATACTGTTGTTGCTGGTGCAATTGACCAAAAAGGTAAAAGCAGGCTAAGTTTGAAACCTAGGATGCTTTGAACAATTGAACACTCAAACTACTTAACCAAGAAAACTGCCCTGGTGCTAAGCTTGACTTTTTAAGCTCAAAAATCTTGAATTCTTCTTACTAATTTTTAAAACCTGTTCTAAACCTGGTAAAATGACTACACTCAACTAAGCAAAGAGTTTTAACAAAGTTAAGTTAAAACCACTTTATATCTTGATTATAACTCCTAACTCACTATATGAAAGAATTTGACAAACTGATAATGACTTAAAAAGTCAAATAAACCTATATCCAAACACTCCCTTATTCTGAAACTGTCAACTCTAGATGCACTTAAAATCTATTTAAAAGCTTAAACTTCTAAAACCTTTTATCTACATTCACTTAAAATGACCTAATAAATCTATTTAAGCTATAAATCCTACAGCTTATTAGTGATAATAAGCTATTTCTCTAACAAGCTTTTAAACTCTTACAATTGACAGT
Organism: Tanacetum coccineum; assembly: GCA_026074375.1. Lineage (NCBI taxonomy): Eukaryota > Viridiplantae > Streptophyta > Magnoliopsida > Asterales > Asteraceae > Tanacetum > Tanacetum coccineum. The sequence continues at coordinate 68,976 of BQNB010015826.1, forward strand.
ATTTAAAGGAATGAAAGCTAGAAATGATTATAACTAGAACAGCTTAAAACTAAAACACGATTAAGCCTAAACAAACATGTTTGAAGAGATTTAAACAAAATTGAATAGAAATAAGCAATTGATTTAAGCTAACATTAAGTTGAAATGAGACTTGAGAAATGAAACCTGAGATTATTGTAGTCTCAGAACCAAAGCCACTCTTGAAGAGTGAGTGGCTTAAAAAACTTGCACCTAAGTGGCTCCCTAGCCTCTAAACCTCAATAAGCTGAATTTAAGCTTATTGTCCCTTGTAGCTCTCAAAATGAAATCTCAACACCTCAAGTGATCATGATTTAGAAGTTAATTGATCTAAATGAGTAATGAATGACTGAAAACAAAGTTTTAACTAAATTTTGAGCTTATGAACAGTAATAGGCTCTAAAGAGCTTATTGAAAGCTTATTGAATGAAAACAGCTTCAAATTGAAATCAAAGAACACAAGAAGTTTAGAAACTGAATGTTATTACTCAAAATGATGGAGTACAAGCTGAAATAACCAAGGTACAAGTATTAAAGCTGAATTTTAAAAACTTAAAGGAAAATGCTTGAAAATTAAGGAAAAATTACAAAACTGAAAAATAAAAACTCCCCAAAACTACCCCGTTTTCTTCTTCTTTTATAACTGAGAAGCTCCTTTGTTGTGTTAGTTTGGTGAGAGCAAACTAAAATCAAATCTTGACCCTTAATTTGTGCTCGTTTCTTGTGAGATTGCCAGCTTGGCAATCTTTATTGGGTGTGGTGGTAGTGGAGGAGGGGGGAGGTGTTTACCCATGGGGTGGTTTGGGTTGCAGGGTAAAACGGGGGTGACAAACCCGTGAGTTGTGTCCTGGGTTTTTGGGTTTCAAAATTGGCGGGAAAAGGTTTATAACGGGTAGGGGTGACAGGTAAAAGAAAAGTGGGTTTTAGCACTTTTGGTCCTTGAAGGTGTTATCCTTCATTGCACAATTCGTCCTTGTGTTTATATAACTTTGGGGACTTGACAGGTTAAGTCCCCAAGAGTTATATAACTCTTTGCATCTG
>BQNB010015827.1:0-42395 GCA_026074375.1 Tanacetum coccineum
CAAGATACGACTCCAACCTCCTAAGTCTCCCTCGAGCATCATCACGATCCCTACGAATCTGACGAAACTCCTCATGTGAAAGGGACATATGAAGATGAAGGTTGCTCACATGATCCCTCTCAATGTCCAACATAGCACGAACCTTGAGGTTCTCCAACCTCAAACTATATATCCTCTCGGCCATCGTAGCTCTGTCTTTACTAGCTATCAACTGATCGGCCTCCAACCGTCTCTGAGCAGTCTCAATCTCGACAATCCTATCAATACGAACCTCAGACATGTGATGGTAAAAGTCACGCACAACATCATCTAAGTCAATCGGCATATCCTCGAATGACCTAACACTGCCATCCCTAGTGCCAGACGAATCAGAAGAATCCTCTCCAGCTGGCGCTACCATCTCCTCCTCAACTATCGATGCGGACCTAGGGTCAATACCTACCTCAACCGTGTCTCCAGCACTGGCATCAGCCTCATATTCCTCTGTGTCATCCCTGACATCCCTAAGGTCAATCTCAACATGATCTCTAACATCATCCCCATCACCAATACCTAACTCCATATCAACCCCAGTGTCTATAAGACCAACCTCGACATCCTCCTCTATGCTAGTCTTAGACGAATATGAATCTCTGAACCTCTTACGAGGTGGTAAGAGATAGCAACGGGTAGAGCTCAATGACACATAATTACGTAATGAAGGAACAGAATCAACCCGGGGATCTACATCTCTTGCAAGATTGGTCCAACAGAACGTGAAGATGAATACAGGGTTCTCCTGATGAATCTCCTAAGAAGAATCGATGTTAGTCGGTGGATACAAAGTAGATAGGAGCATCACAGAAACCAACGACGAAATGCCCTCACTATGTCATGGTGCCTCCTCCCTCGAGGGTAACCCAACTAGGTAAACAAAGATCTAAATGATCCTGATCTGTACAAATTCCAAACCCAAGAATGAACTGGTGAAGAATCCGAAATGAACAAGAAGAAGATGGTATGGCGGTGGTCTGAAGAACCGAGGGTGATACACGCTTGAATGCTAATCTAGGCAGGAAAGTTGTCCAACTCTCTTCCTTGCAAATCAACAACTTACGCGCCCATTAAGATGGGTGCGGTAAGGAGACCAAAACGGAATATCCTCCTCGGTAATCCCGGGTCCGATAAAGAATCGCTGACCTACGATGGATCCCAGGCAGGCAGTATCAGAGATCAATAGGAAACTCAGATTATGATAATGGACGTGCAATTACCATTCTCGCAACGAGCAACGGAGCAACATAAGGTCATACGATGGTGGTCATCAAATAATCAAGGAGCCTCCAGAAAATCCGGTGCAAAAGAATGGTGGAAATAGCAAGTAGCGGAAATTGCTCATGGTGAAGACATCATTCATCTGGTGAACAGAATCGGATTCAAATAGGGAATCAAGCAACATAATCCAGTGGGTGAAGCGACACGAGTCCGTCGCACCACAGGAAGCGCAGATAAATAACCAGAGCAATAGTAGAAGTACTGGACAACCACAAAGTAGAAGGAATAACAATAGGAATATCACCAAAAAGAATAACCCGAGAGGGCGGTGATCCCACACTCTCATCCGAAGAATCAGAAGAAATAGCAATAGCTGAAGCTGCCATGATCTGCACAAGCAAAAGTTTATATAAATCTCCTTTATATGAAACCATGCAAGGCATAAAGAAACGATGAAATGAATGGCAAGGTAAATATGGCAATATATAATACCCTCAAGTATATATATATATATATAGGAATCTTATATATATTAGCAAGGATAGCCAATACGTAAGCACAAATAGAGGCACATAGGATCACATACTGGTTATAGACCAGACCTAGTATAACTACCTGGTTCTCTATAACCTTGGCTCTGATACCAATCTGTCACACCCCCAGACGGGGCCTGGACGGAATACGTGTCCGAGGGCGTGACGTCATAACAATCCGAACACAAAGCAATAAAGAACGACCACTAATCATGGACGTTTGAAAAAGTGTACTCGTTGCATAAAAGAAAATTAATTTAAGTTTTACAACCGGTCATAAGAGAGTTAAATGTAGCGGAAGCATAACAAAGTTTGACAATGACAACGAGTATGAAAATAGATAAGTCTTGAAATTGGCGAAGTCACATAGCACATAGACTCCATTTAGCATCAAGAATCAAGCCAAGCTAAGCACCTGAGAAAACATGTTTAAAACGTCAACATAATGTTGGTGAATTCATAGGTTTAAGTTAATACAAGAGTGGACCACAAGATTTCAAAACGCATGCGACTACTATAACAGATACATCATCACATAAAAAGTATTTACTGTTACGCTAAGCTCATGACACCGATGCTAATAAAGTAGGGCATATCATATCATGCCACATAGTATTCCTGCCCTTAACTGGTGTCCCAAACCAAAGACCACCACAACGCACATCGACATGACATATATCTGTTTGTTCTTCGTTAAGTGGAACCAAAGCAGATAGGGATAATTATTCCTAATAGATCTATTTACACATTTACGCTCACTTAACCAATCCAATTAGCCATAGGTGACTAACGGTTCATGATAGTTCAGGCAATAGTGGTTTGTAAGCAACTTAGGCAACACATAAACATGTAAAACTCACGGTTAAAGAACATGTGTCCAATTTTAAAAGCAAATAATGTTTTCTTACCCAAAGTATAAAGCATTTGTAAATCGGTAAGAAACCTAGGGGCTATGAACTCACCTTTCAAGCAAGGGTGAATCAGAATCCAACGAGGAAGCAATAACCGAAAGGTTTCCTACAACGCGACCAAAAAAAATGACCGTCTTAGGTAAAACAGAAGGATAACCGAAACTTTTACGAGACCTTTCAAGAGAAAAACATCCATATTTTTATAACATTAGTTGGTTTAATATAGTATAGACTAAATAAAATTAAAGTTTTCGTCAAGTCTGCGTTTATCCAAAAAAGATACTACTTTTTTTAGAAATGTTCTATTTTAGGAAAGTTTTAGTTTCAAGACGTTAATACGCCCATATATTGTTGCATTTCCATAATTTTCAAAATGCGCTAACTAACCATAATCACTAAACTTCCTAAGTTTTACCAAACTTACTATTTTTAGTAACTTTATCGCTTTTCCTAAAATATGTTAATGACGTCTTCAAATGATGCTAATATATATATATATATATATATATATATATATATATATATAATATAATAATTAACATATATATATAATATAAAATATGTGTGTGTGGTGTGTTTACTATATGTTTCGCTAGAGTGTTAGAAAGACTAAAAATGTCCGAAGTGTCCGAAATACCCATGTTTACTTTCACATCCAGCACCTAATTCATTAGGTTTTGCCGAAAAATGTTTCAAGTTTCATTTGGCTATAACTTGGCCGTTTTAAGTCTGATTTTAAAGTGCGATATGTGAAAAACTATCTATTCGAAACAAACTCTTCAAAAACTACTTTTACGCCTAATGAAGACATTATTAGACCGCTTAAAACCTTAAAACTAATTCGGATTAGCAACGTGTCTTTTCATAAATACTCCCAAAAATTCATCCAAACGCCACAATAGTGCTTATTCTAGCCTAATCCCGATCACTACCAAACCAACCAACAAAACCACACTTAATCTAACCTAACCCCTTCATTTCTATTGTTGCAACACACTTTTCAACTCATCTCACCATAACTTATAAAACAACAAACATAATACTTCCATTTTTATAAAAGTTGTCAAGTTACTTTTATCATTTCTTTTAAAAAGTAACACAAACACATGGATTCTTAAACTTGAACAATATTCATAAGAATAAAAGAAATAAAACAAGAGATGACCAAGAAATACTTACAAGAATGAAGAAACAAGTAGAGAATCACAAGATCTATACTCAAGATGACTAGATCTATAAAACCCACTTATAAAATTAGAAACCCTAATTTTATAATCTTGAGAACTCTTGAAAATGGAAGGTTTAAGGTTTCAAACAACCTTAGATAGTCTTGGAAATGATCTTGGTATACTTGTATCTTGCTAAAAATCAAAGTTATGGATTGGGTATGTGTATGTATATATGCCGTGAGCTAGGGGAGCACCAAAGGAAGAGAGAAAATTTTTGGGAGCTAATGGCATGAATGAAAACCCTAAGTTGTGAGTGGGTGATGCCTATATAGAGCGAAGCCTTGAACCATGTGACCAGTACTACCAAATTTAATGCTCCAAGGTTCATAGGTCACATTGGTGCGTCGGCTATATGGCCAGGAGGAGGACAATGGTTCAAGGCACAACTTTGCACTAATTATAGCTCAAGCATAGTCTTAAGCTCACCAAAACATGGTCCAAGTGTGTAAGAAATGGCATGCATGCAAGTCACTAAGTCCACAAATAAAGTTGTCCATTTTTCGCTTCCACATGCGTTGTAAGTTTTTGTCAAATGATTTAGTTTTTGGAGCAAAATATTGATTTAATTTCAAGTCCAAGCTTGTCCACAAGCTAAAATTTCATGGGTAGTGGTGAGGGCATGAGTATGATCATGAAATTTTGGACTTAGGGTAAAATTATCGATAACTTGAGTTTACACGAAAAGATTTCGAGTTTATCGGGGTTTGTCGTTTGGTCAAAAAACGCAAAAACGCATTTAAAAGATAAAACCCAAAATTAATATCGGCAATGAATAAAATTACTAAAACCGTATAGGAAAGTTAAAATATCTCATATAAGGCCTAAATTTATTAATAACCGATGTCGGGACACGCCCGATGACGTTTTTCAGATTTACGCGGTTTAACTTCCCGGTAAACTATCGGATTCAAACGTAACGTATAAAAAGTCAAAAGTAATGATCGGAAAAGTTTAAAAATATTGACCTGAAATTTACGGGGTGTGACAATCTTCATGGACCAAAAACAAAAGAAAGATAAAAATGAAGAAGTAAACTTACTAGGAGATGATTGGAACAAGCAAATCAAACACAAACAAACCCCTTTGACCTTGGGGCTGAGTTCGACCCAAATGAACACCCAAAACCCTTCAACACAATGATTCTAATTACCCAAAATGATGTTACCCACTTGGTAGAATAAAACCCCAATCAAACACTTCAAGAAACCACCCAAAAGTACCCCAAATCTTCTCCAAACTCAACCAAACTTTGCAAGCTTCATAAGGATGATGATGTGATGTATAAAATGGCCAAGAAAGTTTTGGTGGTGATGGTGTGGTGGTGGTGGTCGTTGGTGTCAGCCAAGGGAGGAGAAGGGTGGTGGGTGAGATCCATTTTATTAAGTGTGTGTGTGGTATTTTTGGGAAATAAAAAAAATAGAGTGTGTGTTTTTTATATGTAACCGGTGGGGAGAGGGATTTAGGGGTAGGAATTATAATTTTTTTTGTAGGGATTTAATTAAAGTAAAGGTGAGGTTTAATTTATAAAAGGTAAGGTTTAAGTGTAAAACGCGAGGCTTTAGCAAAGTTTGGCGAAAACGCAAAGTAAAAATTAAAATGACAAAAGTAAAGATTATAAAACTTAGGGGTGAACAATAGAAATATTAACTATGCTAGACACGTAGACGGAAACAAAATCTCAATCACGACTCAAACTTGACTAGAACGCGAAATTTGCCGAATCGGGTGAAAGTAAAAGTAAAAATTTACTTAAGGGTAAAAATGAGAGTAAAATAGAATTAATTATTCACCTAAATTTTATGGAGTATTACATCAATGGTATTCATGTAGCCCTCGTGGCCAGGTATGGAGTAATCTCCAAGAGTACGGATAGGATTCGCGTCTCCCATGATGGTTGACGAGAATGGATTACGAAACAAATAACACAAAGAAAAGATAGACTACAAGAAAGCTAATATACAAAAGTATAATTCCCACTTGATAGGAATCAAGTGAAGTAAAACTAAGGTTAAACAATGAACGAATCCTAACTATTCCCCACGCACGGCGCAACAACTAAAGTGAGGGTTGGGAAGACTTCACATGAATTTTTACAATCCCCTAGGCAGTGTACCTAATTGTTACAGTGTAGTATAGGCAAGACTCGGGGGTTGTTATCGTTCTCTAGGGGAATAGGTTGAGAAGGCTCGAACATAGTCTAACAGAATTCTAAGGGGTTGAAAGAAGATTCTTTTTGTGTTTTTATATTAATAAGAAAGCAGGTAAATATCATGGTTTGAGAGGTTGGTTTGATTAACTAATAATTAAACTAATTATAATCTATACTACTGGTGATAACTTTATGATAAAAAGACGTGTTTACTTAATCATGCACTATTAGATTGCTTCTCCTAGATATGCTACCTTGTCACACTTATGATGATCTGTGTAAGTATTTCCTAGGTCATGAACGGATTACACAAACCCATCGTCTATTTAATATTCTGTTAGGGCAACTCACAAGTAAGGCAGTATGAGGATTATTACAAGGCCCCTAAGAGTATATTAAATGCATGTGAAATAACTTAAGAGGGATTAACCATATTAGGGTTAAGGTAGTATGAAGACTGTTACCGATGGTATCCTTTTTACACTACTCGTGTTTCCCTAGACGTCTATGTAAATTTAATATCTTATGGCTAGTTTTCTAAAGCCTAACGCGTACATCCATCAACAAGAAGCAACATCAAAAGGATCTACAACCTAAGTTTCATGCAGTCATAAGTAAATACAAAGGAGGGTTTAACATAACATGTTAAAGATAAAGCAAGAACATAAACCAATCAAACAACACATAGACATATTGAATGATTAATGATAAACAATCTTACTTGATTATAACATGGATTGAAGGTAGTTACAATACAGTTTTGAGGCCCTAAAAATGACCTTAAAATCTGCTAGAATGACTAGGGTTTGTCTCTCTAAAATTATACAAAGTTACACACTTAAAACCCTAATTTTGGTTTAATATATATAAGAAAATCACTATGATGGAGTCGCTTTTAAGTCTTGACGTCGTCGCCACGTAGATGATTCTAGATCCTCTTTTAAGTCGGCCACGTCCTGACGCCTTTGCTAGATTTCTGACGCCATCACCAGATGGATTGCGACGACATCGCTTTATACCTGCGACGCTGTCTCCACGCGCTGTATGTATATTTCTTCAAGAGATTTAGTGTAGGTCCGTAATCTTGTCCGTTTCTTCTCTAAATGACCCTAAGTCACGCGTATTTCCTCTAAATGACATCCAAGTGCTAAAAACCTAAAAACAAATGATTAAGCATATAATCTGGGCATATTTGCATGATTTAGGGGGTTAAATGACCACGAAATAGTGTATAAAATGACACCTCAATAACTATAAATTATCTTCATTTGTGACATACAAAATACATTGATAGTTCTCGACTTTAGTTTGTTAATAACAAGCTCCAAGAGATTTTAACAAATTTAGAACTTTAATCAAGACTTAATGGGATTCATATACCCTTCTAGGTTAGAGTCATATTGAGTATATTAATGACATACTCAATTTACTAACCTTGATAGCTTTAGGAGGTAAAATAGTTAAAGTCATCAATAATCAAACACTATCAATAGAGTTTGATTTTCCTTGTAGGACATACCATGAAATTATGGTATTCCATAAGGATTTAAATTATGAGACATATCCCACAATTCATTTAGATAAACTTATTCTTGCCGGCTTTACCTATTTGCCAACTTAAGTCAAACAAAATGGCATCAATATTATTACAAAGCCAATTGCATGCTTCATATTATTAGTATTTTATAAAGTCAACGACTTTATGTGTATGTCCTAACAAGTAGACATAAACATTCAATACATTACTATATGTTATAAGTCTTTGACAAAGTCAATGACTTCATGTACATGTCTTAACAAGAAGACATAACAAGTTAACATCTTACTTTACATTATAAGTCTTTTCGCAAGTAAATGACTTAATGTACATGTCTTAACAAGAAGACATAACAATTATTAAACTAAAGTAAAAATGTGTGCCGACTCTTGGCCTCAATAGTAATTTCAAATTAATTTCAAACTTCATGTTTATGACTTTCCAAGAAAACATAACCATGTAGCTTACCTTTTTATCTTGACAAATTTTCTTAATAAGGCTACATACATTAAATGTGTAGGAGTCCTAGTAGAGTAATAGTTTTCTTACTTTGCAGTCAAGAAAAACCATTAGTCATATTGTTCTAAGTTGTTCCTTGCACACAATTAAGATTTCTCCCACTTGTGCAGGGTACAACTTCTTTGCATAAAACAACACCACACTAGTTAGTTTGTTTGTATCGACAATATGGCAGTGTCACAGATAGAATATGAATCAAGTCAAGCTCAAAACATATTAACACAACTAGTGTATATAGAACTCCATCAATTAATAAGGAATCGTGCATAACTATCTTGTAGATAACATAAAACGGAAGCGACATCTCAAAGGCAACAAGTTATCATAAGATAATACACGGTGATTCTTTACTAAATGAAGATGTTTCACACTTGGAAAGTAATTTATTATTTCAAGCCAAGCCAGAAATAAAGTAAGATGCCTATGAGGTAAACAGCTCATAACTCCCACTGAATTTGACAACATTGAAAGTTTGTCAATTTTGTTTATAAAATGCATTGCTCCCACTAGATTTGACAACATTAGTGTTCCGTCACTGGTGAAAGTAAATAACAATTTATTCATCTTTCCATTTCTTGAATGTTTACACATTATTGCTAATGTGAGTCGCAAGCACTTAGATATTCAAGAAAGAGTGTTCAAGTTTTATAGATGACGAACTAGCCATCTATGCTATTCATTAACTTGAAAAATTGGCATGCAATTCCTCCTTTATCTGCCCACTCTACCACAAGGGTCTGTAGCGCCTTCTTTAAGGAAACAACTATAGACACGAGTTCTCTAGTTACCGCCTTTTCTAGTCCTGCGGTGATATTTCTGTCTTCTAATTAAACCTCAGAAATATGTCTTGATTACAAAAAGATATTTTATTTGGTAGCTATACACACAAGTTCTCTAGTTATCTAAGTTTCTTATTATTATTCAAAGATTTCAAAACCGAATAAGGGTATTAAAGCCACCTTGAAAGAATAAGAAATGCAATTAACTTAACATGCAAGTTTGCTATGTGTTCGATTAGAATTTAGGATAATTCTATTGTTCCTATTATAACTTTTTTGCAAGTAAAAGGAATGAGTCTTTCTTTTTCCCAAGGAAAATCTGACACGGTTTGTCTTCCACAAGTAAGAACAAACCATTATTTAAGGTATACGTTGCATTAATACATTTAAAATAACTTGCAAAGTTCATTTTTAGTATTTTCGATAATTCATCCCTTAAAAGGTAACTACCCACGTTTATATGAATAAACAATTAATTTTTACAAGGTCTAAGATCCAACTTGACGTTCTAGTATTAATGTATCTCAGGTCTGACCATACGATTATTATATTACCTTGTTTTGCAATTCACCTAAGACTGTCTTAGAGTAAAAAAAATAAACTCAAGTGATCACATACTTGGATGGTAAATGACTTAATTTTTAAGGTATTAAAATTTTGATAAAATTAAATGTACCAAATTATGTATAAAAAAGCATGCATAAATCCTTATAACAATTAACATATTTAAAACATTTCTATTTTTAAATTTCTATGTATTAAAAACATCTCGTATATTTTATGACCCACATGTGGTTTATAAAATTAAGGTTACCACATTTAGTTCACAATATTTCCAAGTATAAGTATTTAAATTACTACGGATAAGTTTAAATCCCCATGTGAAATAATCAAACCCTAAATAGATACCCACAAGGGATTTATTCCATCTTTAGTAATAATTACGGCATACTCTTAATATTGTTGTGAGAAATGAGAATTGAGGTGTGAGATTGAAGTGAAGAGGGTACGCCCTATTTATAGGGTCGAATGACCCTTAATGCCCAAGTAAACTTGGAGAAGAGTTCAATAGCTAATAGGGAGTGACTAAGGGATGCTAGATGATGAGTCTTGAGGTCTAGAATTGTAGCATTACAAGGTGGTGAGGTTGTGGGAGGCTTATGTGGCCGCGGGTGGAAATGAACAACAAGGAGGTGGTGTGGCTTACTTAGTGGCCAAGAGTTGAAAGGGAGGTGCTTGTAAGCAGCTTAGGGACATAGTAGCTTAGTCATAGAGGTGCTAGGTTAGTGGTTTGAGTTTAAAATGGGTAAAAAGGAAAGAAAATGGGTCGCGGGTTCAATTCTAGTAAGGGTTAGGGTTTTAATTCGTGTACATTGCAAGAAATGAGAAAGAAATGAGGTTTAAATATCATGCATTGAGTGCTTGTACACTTTCTTTGTTTGTTTTTACATTCACTTTGAATGTTTACATTACAAAAAATTAGGGTTTTGACGTAAACGTTAACGGTTAAAGCTCATTTGGTATTAACGTTGAGAAAACCATGTTAAATAGATAATTTATTTGGTAAAAATGATATTAGATCATTGACTTGACATATTAGGATGTTTACATAATATAAACATAGGTATAGATGGCATAAGTAGGTTGCGTGAGCTCGTTTACTTTAAAAATGCAAGTTACGTTGCATAATGAGCAAAAAAATTCCCTGTACAAAGGTGGTATATTATAGTGCATCTAATCTAATAGATGGATAGTTATATTTTTGAGTCCCTTGTTGAATAGATCTCTGCAGCCTATTAAGGATGATAGCCAAGATGTATAAATACAGTTGACTATGTAGAAACACTGATTATGAATACTATGTGTTTATGCGGAATCTTAACACAAGTACTAAGAAGAACAATGAAGAACTAAACAATAATTTCTATTAATCTGCTTTGAGTGATTACAGATTACTAACTATTGAGATATGATTTTGTATGAGATATCTTGAGCTCGTATCTCTAACTATGCCAAGAGGGATCCTTTTATAGACCAAGGATAAACCCTAACAGGCTTACAAAATGCGTACATATCTTTTCCTAAAATATCTCATACATATCTCTTAAACGGTATACTAACTATTTTTCTATATCGGTACTAAGCTAACTGATAAGTACTTAACACTTTGTAATGATCAGTACTAACTATTAAACTATCAGTTACTACTATTTGTTACTTTCGGTTATAGTTTAGGAAAACGTAATTTGCGCACAAAAAATCCTCCCTTAAACATGGAGATCTGTTGAGTAACGTCTGTATTAACTCATGTTTCTTCTAACTGTCGTTTGTGTACGCATAGAGGTGTATCCCAAAACACTTTTATCATTTCTCTTGATCTTTTAAACTTACCTTCTTCAGCAGCAACTTTGTCTTCTCAGCCAACACAACAACATCTTTTCAGCAACAATCCAACTAAGTTGGCTTTGTAGGTTTTAGGCAAACTACAGCCATAAATGATCTTGATGGTTCCTTTACAGTAGTCGTTTGCTCTGGGATACGTTAAATCTTCATTTTTTAAAAACTTGGTGAGTTATTTACCATACAGTTTTTTTGGTAAAATTCAATCCATCATCAGAATTGATTTGTCTTTACCAAATACCGTTTGTCTTTTGGACTAGCCAATGCTTCTTTGCCCATACAAGGTGGCAATTGATAAACCATATTGTTTTTTGCATGACTATCAGCTATCAACAGATTTGATTAGTCTTTACCAAGAACTGTTTGATCTTGGACTAGCCAACTCTTCACTAATGAAGCAAGGTGAGTTGAGAACCCTACAATTTTTGGTAAATTGTCAACCATAAACGGATTTGAGAAGTCTTTACCACAAGCCGTTTGCTTATGGACTAGCCAGTTCTTATGCCTGTTAAGCATGGTGAACTGATGACCATTTGTTGTGTGGTTTTGACACCAACACTCAAAGATCCTCCTCATCTCCATCAGAGTCTTCAGGTTCTAACTCTGCAAGTAACTTCTTGATAAATCTAATCAACTCTAATGCCATAGTACTGTCTTCTTCAGACTCCAACTTTAATTTCAGCATTTGCACCAGTTTTTTCTTTCTCAAAGGATACTTCTTCTCTACAAGCATATGAATGACTAATCCTGCCTCAGTCACTAAAGTATGTACCCCTGAAGAACCATGTAGCTTCCAACTCACTATATTCCAATCCTGCTGTGAGTTCCAAAACTTATCTTCATCATCTGGGTTGAACATAACCATCAAATCTCCCCAAAGTACTCTATCAAATCCTTCAGGTATCTCATCTTGATATCTGTTCATCACCAGTTGATATACAACATTTAAATCATCTCTATCAAATATGGACAACACCCTCATCAAAGTACTAAAGTATCTCTTTTGTCCATTGCTTCTAATCACCACATTTTGATTAATCTCCTCTAAGTGTTCAGCTTTATCAACCTGTGGTTTAGTTCCAAGACACTCAGTTTTCCATTCTTTGATAGGATACTTCCTGTCAAGTATTTCATAATCTACTTCTTTTTCCTCATCTGGAGCTATTGTTAAATGTAATCTCAGCTCATCATTCTCTTTCTCACTATCATCCTCAGAAGTGTTTTGAATGAATCTTCTTTTCCTTGACTTCATCTTTTTCCTAGTACCAAGTTTTCTCTTTCTTTTACTTTCTTCTTCTTTACTCTCCTCCTGGACTTCTTCTTTACTCTCCTCCTTGACTTCTTCTTTCTTAGAGAAATCAATTCCTTTTTCATTCATCTTTTTTATCAGTCTTTCATCTTCAGCAGACCCAATAGAAATGAAATCTTCATCTGACCTCTTAATCTTCTCATACAGGGCTTGTATTTCTTCAAACTTCTTGGTTTTCAATTCAGAGTGCTTGAAGTTTCCTACATGCTTCAAGTAGGTCATCATTTGATTTCTCAGTTGATTCTTTGTAGGTGGTCTGTTCCTGATAGCTTCTGATCTTTGTTGTGCAAGGAATTTTCTTTGAGCAGCAATTGTGTCATGGAGGAATTTTGCTCTTTCTTCTATTGTAAATTGCTCTCTTTCTTCTTCTTGAAGCTTCTCAGCAAGAAGTCTGTCAGCCTCAATTCTTGCCTTTATGTCATCATAATTTCTTATGAGAGCTTCATTGGTAGCTTTTTCTTCAGCTAATCTGTTTCTTTCTTCTTCACCTTCCCACTCTTCTTGTATTTTCCTAGCCATTTCTTCATCACTTGCAAGCTGTTTAAACTTCTTCTCAGCTTCAGGAATACCATCAGATTCACTTTCAGATTCATCCTCCTCTTCTATTTTCTTCTTTCCTTTGTCTTTTGGATCAATTTTTGGAAGAGGCTTTAATGTCAGAAGTGATCTTGTAGAAGTAGGCCTAGGTCTGTCAGTTTCTTCAATATCCTTCAACTCTACACCTTTCTCCTTCTCTCTAGAAACTGCTTTGGCTTGACTCATGTTGAGAAGAACCTTAGCTATTGTTTCATCATCTCCAAATATTGTAGAAGTAGGTGTTTGAGTGGCTTGAGTAGCAATTTCTTCTTCAGTACCTTTCTTATGCCCATTAGTACTTTCAACTTGCTCTTCAGTACCTTTATTTTTCTCTTTAGTACCTCATTTTATCATCTTCATACCTTCATTTGCCCATCAGTACCTCTCACCCCCCCCCACCCCCCCCCCGTGGGCCCCCCCCACCCCCCCCCCACGGGGGAAAATTTGGGGGGTGGGGGGGGACAACACAAAAACAAAAAAAAAACAAAAAAAACAACACCACACACACAACAAAAACAAACAAAAAAAAAAAAATTTAAAAAAAAAAATTGGAATGTAATTAGTCTTTGGGTTAAGTATTAATTTCTATTGGTACGTCAGTACTAACTTTCTCCATGTCAGTACTAACTCCCTCCTTGTCAGCACAAAGTATATCTTCAATACTAAGTATTCTCTCATCAATCTCCTTATCTTCATCCACCATTTATTTTGTCTTCCCTTCATTCAGAGCATTCTCTATCTCCATATGATTAACTATATCTTCAGGAACTTCATCAAATAGAGGATCTCTTTGAACTGATGATTCACCTTTAGCAAACTTCCTTCCTTGTTTGGATACAGACTCTTTGTGCACCCTATGTTTCTTTGAGAAGCTCTTGCTTGGGAATCTTTGCTTCAATGAGACACTTTTCAGCCATGCTCTATGATGTTTGATAACAGGTTTAGCTTGCTTCTTGAGCTTTGTGATCTGAGCCTTCAAGTTTTGTATTTCCTTTGCTTGATCTGAAACTTGTGCACATAAAGAGAGACAAAGATCATATACACTTTGGAGAGTCATGTCACCCTCATTCCCTGAAAGGGGTTTATCACTGGATGAATGACCTCCAAGATTCTCACCAGAAGTTTTATGGATAAATCAAGAATAGTAGGAGTAGGGAAGGACTGAGAAAGTTAGGCTGGTGCTTAATAGGTACCTCACTAGTTTGAGCAGGAGATGAGTCAGTCTGTGGCTCATGAGGTACTTCACTAATGGGAGCATGGGAGGGTGTAGGTAGTGCTTCAGATGGTCTTTCTGAAGAAGCACCCTCATCCTGAGTTGGTCGTACCAACATAGTAGCAAACAAAGGGGTGACTTTCCCTGAGAAATGCTTACCCTTCTTAACCATGAAAGAAAAGACATATACTAGTTAAAGTATTTAAGGAAAATGAATTCTAAGGTACAGACACATTAGCTAGTTCTGTTTACCTAAAGAAGAGTAGAAAAAAATACGTGGGTACATTACAAACTTTTTCTTAGCATCTAAATGTCTAAGCATACCATCAAAGATTAATTTAGAAAAATTATACTTCTGATTAGATGTTAAACATATTACAGCAGTGGCAATGTTAGTAGGAATTTGATCCCAAGAGGTACTTTTGGAACTAAGACAATGATTAATTGTATGAAATAAAAACCTCCAGTGGGGAGTGAAACAAACTTATTAAATGTTTAACACTGTTAAATCCCCTCATACCCCCCTAAGCAGTAAAGCATCAAATAAAGCCTGAAAGTAAAGGATCTATCCCATCACATCATCAAAAACCAAGATCACTTCGTATTTGATGCCTTCAGAGTGATACACAGACTTTGCCAGCTACTTTTGGCAGTAATGTCCTAACATTGTTGAATTGTTTTGGGACTATAGCAGACGTCCAAAACTGTTCAACAAATGTAGTAGATACAAGAGGACTTACAGTGAGAGCATGATGAATGGAACTGCGCTTAAGAAAATCAATGATCTCATGAAACTCTCCATTCCCTTCAGATTTCTCCAAATATGCGACCATGTTATGCTTCGGACAGGAATCAAGAACAGCCATTATACTTGAAAGAGAGATCGTTGTTAAGAGAGATATTAGCTTGTTAAATGCGAATTTAGTTAAGAGAGCGAATGTTAGGTAAGGAACTGCGCAATTGATTGGGTTATATAGGTTTTAGAGACAATTTCAAGAAAACTTTCAATTTACACTTTGTAACCCTTGGCGGGTATTTTTCTTTTAACTCTCTAAAGCGTACAAACTTTGTGCCCGCGGGTACTAAGTATTGCATTGTCCGAGGTACTAACATTGTCCAACAAAGAATAAACAATAGTATATCAGGAGTGCTTCAGATACCATTAGTAAATCTTCTAATGAGACTCTCAAACTCTTTCAACTTGGAAATGCATCACAATGGTTAACAAGTTTTCTTTATAACAAACTATACAACACAGCATATTGCCATCCTATAACCATATGCCAAATCTTATTGAATTATCATCCAATAGTACCAACCAAGACTGAAACTTGCTAACATCAAATGCCTTGGTGATTAAATCATCTACATTGTCATCTATTTGATTTAAGCACCTGAATGATTGTTCTTTTCCATAAGCATCTCTATATGAAATGTGCCTAATACATTTGCTGTTTTTGGAATGATATACGATTCTTTTCAATGCAAATGGTGCTTTCATTATTCAATGTAGATCATTGTGTTCGGAAGTATGAACCCAAAAGTCTACCATTTGATTTTAATCCACAAAACGTGCCCACATTAGCTTACAGCAGCAACATATTCTCGCCTCCTGTAGTAAAGACCGCCCACAATGTGTCTGCTTCTTGCATTGCCAAGAACTGAGTCTCTACCAAGAAATGACAACCTCCTGTGTGGATTTTCTGTCGAGATTTCACAGCATAGTCACTATCTGAGTAGGAATTTCCCTGGTCAAACGAAGACACTCTAGATACACAGTACCCAGTTAGGTTTGCATTTACGGTAACAAAATAATTCTCCTTGACAGCACTTAGATTGGAAGACTTTGGAGTGACCTGAAACATAGAACAAGCAACAGACTGCAACATAATGCAGCCTAGAAGCAGTCATATACATTAAGAGCCAATCCAGACCGATAGGAGATGAAACCATGGTGTATGTGCCATAAATACACATACCTTTTACCTTTAAAAACGAGCTAAAATAACCAAAAACGGACTTAAAATGCCAAATATATGCTTGTTTTGCTAATTGTGTTGTGCAGGAACGGATAACTAAGAAAAGGACGAAAAACAAAGCCAAAACGACAAAACCGGACTCGGAATAGAAAAGACCCAAAAGACAAAGCCAAATCAAAGCCGGAAAGTCAATCAAGTCAAAAAGTCAACAGAAAAGTCAACTGGTCAAAGTCAAAGTCAACCCAAGTCAACCCCGAGGCCAAAAGACAAAGAAATATAAGTTTAGGGACTGAAATTGTAAATCCCTAAACTTGTATTTTTAAAAGAGAAAAGAGAAAAATGAGACAAGGGGCTGATTGGGCAAATACTCAAGTAAACAAGTAGGTGGGTCAAAACTGCCAAGACCCCCACACTTGTCTATCACAAGGACTTTGGTGCATGCAGAATAGTTTATAGACACTCTTGGGGACTTGTTATTGCCAAATCCCCAAAAGTCTTCTCTACCTCTCACACCACCAAGGAGCGACCTAGAGTCCGAAAGCCAAAACATATAAACCTTTAAGGACCAATTTGAGAGCCAATCTCTCAAACCCCATCCTGTCACTCTTTTTTTTATAACAACCTCTTTTCCCGCCCAAAATTCCCCCAAACAAAATCACGGGTTCTCCACCCTCCTTTTACCCTGAAAACCCAATTCCCCCATGGATATTCATTTTCCCCCTCCTCCACCACCTTTCCCAGTTACAAATTTGTGTCCATGATTAGGAGCAATCACACAACCCCCTAAGCTCATTCTCGCCTATCACAATATTACTTATGAAGATTAGAAGTGGGGGGGGGGGTGGCCACGGGGGGGGCGGGGGGGGGGGGGGGGGGGGTCCAAGATTAAGAGTAGTGCTGTGACCCCTCACACAACAAACACGAACCCCGTTTTGTGTGTTCAACAAAACAAGCACAACAAGCAAAAAACCAAGAGGAAGACACAAGCATAGTCAGAATTTCCTATAAATAGCTTTGTAAAGCCATTTGGCTAATAGTTAGTTTTTAGTAGTTTTCAGTGAGTTTTTAAAACAGTAGATTAAAGATATTTTACAGTTAATTTCTTATGCATTTTGTAATCCTCAAGTTTAATGAAAACAATTAAGCTATTTTTACTCAATAAGCTCTCAATAAGCTCATTAGAGCTTATCTTGTTAATAAGCTCGTAAATCAGTTTAAAATTTGTTATAAGCTCTTAATTACTGTTTCATTTGAAATTTAATTTCATAAATGTTCAATTGACGGGTTTTGATTTTAGAAGCTTATAGAAGAAATAAGTCTAATAAAAGCTTAGTTGAAGCTATTGTCTCAAGTGATAGAGGCTAGGGAGCCACTTATGTTGTATTTATTAAGCCACTCACTCTATCAAGAGTGTCTTAGTGCTGAGACTACAATTCACGGTTTCAACACTCTTTGAATTTAGAATTTATCATTTATAGCTCATTACATAGTGCATTATTCTTATGAATTCTTATGCTAAACCTTTGTTTTAGCTTTAGCTAGCTTATAATTTGCAATGGTTTTTATCTGTCTTCGTCTGAAAATTCACTAGATTTCATCATATCTTTAATTCTGTCATTAATCCTAATTCAATCTAGGAGAGAAACTAGCTTATTTTTCATTAATAAGCTATAGATTTAAATAGTTCAAATGGCTACTTAGGATAGAAAATTTAGGGTGAGTAGATAAAAAGTTTAGCTCGTTTATTTTTTAAAACAGTTTCAAAGCTCATTTTTAGTTAGTGATTAATTGGTAAAGGGGTGTTTGCATAAGCCTTAAAAACTGGTCAAAATGTGTTTTGTACTTTAGGGTTAAGGTCATTTAGTGAAATTTGAGCTTTAGCTGAGATTAGCTTTATTTAAAGCTTTTTCAAAAGTTTCCAAGGTTTTAAAAGTGTTTTCCAAAGTTTTTAAAACCATTTTCATAACTGTGAGATTTTTAAGATCCCACAAGTGCTTATTTGGTTAAGCACTTGTGGTTTGAGTTTAAGCATCAAAAGAGTGTGTTTTGAGTGTCCAAAAAAGGCTGTCAAAAGCCTTTTGTCTTTTGACTTTGGTAAGTCAAAGTTTACCCAAGTTTCTTTTGGTCACAGTTTCTAAAAACCCAAAGTCCTTTTTCACTACCAAAAATGAGCAAGTAAAATTGATTTTCAAAACAAAATATTGGTGCACAAGCTTTATCAATAGAACACTCATCTTTTAAGCTTATTTATTTATTTAGAAGCTTATTTGACAGCTTATTAGCAAGCTTGTCATATAAGCAACTAAAGCTAAGCTTAAATCACCCCAGGTGCGAGGGGAGATTAAGCCTATGTTCTTTGTCTTGTTGAGGTCTAAAAGCCTCAAGTTTTTGGCTTTATTTTAAGAGTTTATAAGCTCTTAGCTAATCCCACAACGTTTACAGGCCTTAGAAGCTTGTTAGTAGCTTATTTTCAAGCCCAAACCTTGCTTTAGGCTGTTTTCTGAAAGACCTTAGTGTAGAGTACTAGTTTTTTTTTCTCTTGGGCTTATTTCACTTAATTTGTAAGCTCAATTGAGTCCCTTTTCAAGCTTATTTTGTTTGTTTGATAGCTGTGTGTAAGGCTTATTCCCATTCCCTTCTGATGCTTTATTGAGTTTTTTTAAGCCATATGTACATACCAACATTACTAACCTCCAGTAGTATCGTTGTGGGTTTTAAGCCACATTTTGCTTATATGACTTACTCTATAAGCTCAATTATGAGTTTTCCTAATAGCCATTTCTAGATGTTAGTTTAAATAGTTTTTTTAGCTATTACTCTTTTTCATAGCCCTTAATTTTTTAAAATTTTTGTTCCAAGCGTCTAAAGCATTTTAGCTTTTAAGCTCATATTAAGGCTCTCTGTCATTACACTATTGTCCAGCTTATTTAGTATAGCTTTTCCTTTTCTTTTTAGCTTATTTAGGTTAGTTTAGATGCCTTAGCTTATTTTAGTTCTTGTCTTAGCTTAATTCGACCCTAAGTCCAAAAAGACTTAGCTTTTTTGCCTTTAAGCCCATTTTAGCCCAACTGTCAACTTTAAGCTTATTTTTAAGCTTATTCTAGTGAACAAAAGTGTAAAGTGTCTTTGTTAATATTGTTTAGTATAAGCTCCTTAATAAGTTTGTAGTTTTAAGTTTTTGCTAAATCTTAATTTTAATAAGCCAAGAATTAAGCCATAAGCGTAGGGACTGTTTTGGTGTAATTGATAGTTTTAGGGGTAACCCGTATTGCACTATGGTAGTAAATTCACCATAAGTTTACCGCCAACCCTATAGTTTCAATTTCGTACATTTTCTTCCCTAGGAGTTATGCAAAAAAATAAAAATCAGTTGGGAAAGACACTTGGCCCGGGTGAGCAAGACTCGAACCCGGGACCAAGCGATACAAACCCCCTTTTACTCACACACTCTACCACTGCGCCCTTGGGTCTTTTTACGTTATAGACTCAAGGGGCTTGTATTATGTGTGTTTTTAGCTCATAAGCTTATCACTGTCTAAGCTTATTATCGGGCTATTACTTTGTTAGCTAATTTTGTTTCTTATTTTTCGTAGGGCCTTAATAGGGTAATAGATTTTTTTGTAAATTTCACAATTATAAGATAAGTTTAATATTTTTTATAATTTAATTTAGAGATAAAGTTATATTTCATTCAAAAAATAATACAAAAATTATCAAAAAAATATTTTGTTTTTTAGAAAAGTTTTCTTTTTATCTCTAGTTTGTAGGAAAATATAAAATTTTCGGAGGGTCATTTTTTATAACTTATTTATCTCTTAAGACGGGTCCGTGTACGGTATTTTTGGTTTGACTCGTTTTTGGGTCAAACGAACTCCTTTTCGGTCAGTCTTTTTCTCATTCTTCGTATATTTGATCCCTAGAGAGTTAGAAGTGAAAACTTTTTTCCGTGGGGTTATTTTTAAAGATTTTAAGGTTTTATCCCCATTTGCTCGGGAAACGGGCCTCGTTTTCTAGTTTAATTTCATAATTTCTAGTTTTTCTTAAACGATTTTACATTAGTAATTGTTTAATTTTGTACTTTTTCACTCTCCCCAAATCATTCCTCTCATTCAAACTCGAATCTTCGATCGTATCGATTACCAGTCCACCTCGAATGGTGATTTTACGAGCCCAGGATAAAAGCTCTATACAAACTGTCTCGTTTTCTATGCTCTTGTTGATTTTTATGCACTTATTATATTTTATATTTAATAATAAATTATTTATTTAAAGTGTGAATATCACCAATCATATTTGGGCGCTGCCGGGATGCTGTTGAAACCGTTTAATCGTTCTCGTTGATTCAATATCTGGTACGAAACCTGTGAATATTTTATTTTATAAAAATATATAAAAAAGTACAAAAATATTTTTCATTTCTTTTAGTATAATTATCAGATAAAAACCAAAGAAAAAAAAATATAAAAACATTGTCCATAAAAAGAAATAAAATTCACAAATTGGTAAAATACCAAAATATAATATTCTCAACTGAGGTATTATCATAATAACTTCCGGTGAACTTGTTGGTTCCCAACTCGAACAAAAGATTTAAAAACTTGCCTTTTGTGTCTCTTACGACGTACGGCTCACCTTGAAAAGTTAAACAAACTATAAAGTGGGTATAAGGAGGGTTGTTCCTAGGAACTACGACCCGAAAGGAGAAATAAGCTTCGCGCTATTCCTACTCCTCCGCTCACCTGTGCGTTTATCTTTTTGAGAGTTACCGTGAAGTAAGTAGATTATTTGGTTTAAGTTGTCTTATCTCATTGTCCGTTAAAATCACATCAATCTGCGTGAAACAAATCAAATCATTCTCTGCTCACAAACCCAAAAAAAAATATTGTAAATTTTCTTTTTGTACTCTATTTTGAGCATGCGACTCGTTCTCAAGCCGTAGACTCAGTCGAACAACCAACACAAGTTCGACACTTTCTGTTGAATCATCTAATCTGAAAAACTGATAAATCACTCCCATAGTTTACGAAGGCCGATATAATCGTACTATGGCGCAATCTGCTCGAAAGCGACCCACCGAGGGATACGAGATGCGATAGTTATTCCGAAATCACCGCGAATTACTTTGAGATCAAGCATGGTCTTCCTTAATCTGCCAAAACAAGCCAATGTTTTGGAAATGATAAAGAAGACCCACATGCTCACATCCGTTATTTCAACAAGATCACTTCTACGATGAAGATTCCGAACGTACCAAAACGTCGGTTAAACTTTGCTTTTCCCGTTTTCTCCTCGAGGGGTGCAGCCCGGATATGGCTAAAAAAGAACCCCTCGTCGATTGAAACAAGGGATATCTTGCGTTTCGAAACAGTTATTACAAATCTCTTCCCCTCCCTCTAAACGACAAATCTCAGAAATGAAATCACGAGATTTCAGCGAAATTTAATGAGACTTGTATGTAAGCTCGCTCCTCGCGCTCTCCGATCTCCAATGATCTTTTAGTGGATGCCCTCATCATGGTTTTCCAGAATTGCATCAACTCGGATACATTCTTATAATGCCCTAAACTCAAATGAATCCAGATTCAATGAACTCAGCTGCGGTGGTAATTTCTTAGACAAAATGCCTCGAGAACTGTTTCAAAAATCACGAGAGCAAGTCTAAGGTACGACAATCAAGAACAAAGCTGTTGTAGCTAAAATGAGACAAGCTACTCCACCCCAAACAGTCACACTGATGTTTTGCTGAACTCAAAGACATGTTCGGCGCGTTAAATCCTCGACAGAAAAAACCAAACCCCAGCTCCCCCCCCGTAAAGCGGTTGAAAACAAAGTTTTGTAACTTGTGTGGGAGGTCATACTTAATCAAAAACTGTCCAGCCACTGACAGCAAACATGTACCATGACAATATCCAAGAGTATATTGTACCCCCCCCCCCCCACCCCCCCAGCCCCCCCCCCACCCCCCCCCCCCCCCCCGCTGCGGCAATTTCACCAAGCTAATTCTGGTTATCAACCTTTCGATGGTCTCAAATCAATTTCGACCTCCTGGTTTTCTACCCATGTCCGAATCCTCATGCAAATAGTCAAAACAATATCCATCAGAGGAACATAACACTACAATACAAACAAGGAAGACAATGTTTCAACAAGTCAGATTTATCACCACCAGTTCATCAACCATATCTAATCAACCAGTAGCTCATCAAGGACCAGCTCCTCAGACACACGTGTATAGTAAAAACAGATTTTGAAAGATATGTCACAGCCAATGATGCAGTGTTGAGAAACATGCAAAACCAAGGTCAAAACCTGCAATCCCAAATGGCAAATTTAACTGACATGCTTTCAAAATTTGTTACTGCTAATACAGCTTCTACTTCCGGTTCTGGAACTCTTCCTGGTAACACTATTACCAACCCTAAGGAAGATTTAAAAGGTATCACTACCCGAAGTGGTGTTACCATCCAAGGACCGAAAGCATTTAATCATGACACTGAGGTGACAAAGGACACGATGCCTCCTGCTAATAACGGAAGCACCGAAGACGTCCAACCTCCTGTTGTTCAAATTCAATCTCGTAATCCAAATCCCGAGCCCACTGTTGCTCCTGTTGTGACTCCAATTCCTAAAGCATCAATTCCATTTCCATCACGAAGAAATGATGAAAGGCGCAAGGAAAAAGCTAACGACCAAATCGAGAAATTCTATGAAATCTTTAGGGATTTAAGTTTCGAGATTAGCTTTACCGATGCCTTGATGCTCATGCCTAAATTTGCTTCGACTTTAAAAACCTTGATTGGAAACAAGGAAAAATTGAGCGAATTGGCAAGGACTCCTTTGAATGAGAACTGTTCAGCGGTCATCCTCAACAAGTTACCAAAGAAACTTGGAGACCCTGGCCGATTTCTGATTCCATGTGAATTTACGGGGATTACTACATGCAACGCATTGGCCGATCTTGGTGCGAGCATTAATCTCATGCCTTATTCTGTCTGGAAAGATCTCGCTCTTCCTGAACTAACCCCAACTTGCATGACGTTAGAGCTAGCAGATCGTTCAATCACTGAACCAATCGGTATTGCTAAAGACGTCCGTCTAATGGTGGGAAAGTTCCAATTTCCAGCTGACTTCGTAGTTGTTGATTTTGAACCAGACCCCCGAGTCCCTTTGATTCTCGGGCGATGTTTCTTAAAAACAAGTCATGCTTTGATAGATGTTTATGAAGGTGAGATTACCCTTCGTGTTGGCAAGGAAGCCATCACATTCAATCTGGACCAAACTTCAAAATACACAGCTGATTACAACCATATGACGGTAAACAAAATCGACGTCATTGATATGGCTTGTGATGAGTATTCTCAAGAGGTCCTAGGATTTTCAAACGTGATCGCGAGTGGCAATCCCACTCCATATTTTGAGCCTATTGTTTCTACTGCTTCTCCAAATCTCACTCCTTTCGGGGACAGTGATTTTCTTTTAATGGAAGAAGCAGATTCGTTTCTTGCTCTAGAAGATGATCCAACTTCATCTGAAGTTGATCCAACTTATCAGGATCCTGAGGGGGACATCCTGCTTCTAGAAGCAATTTTGAACAGTGAACCACCACCCCCCCCTCCCAAATCAAGAACAATATCTGCCTGGAGTTAGGAAAGAGCTCAAACTCTGTGAAGCTAAAATAGTTGAATCTTCCGTTGATGAACCTCCCGAGGTTGAACTCAAGGAACTGCCACCCCATCTTGAATACGCATTTTTAGAAGGTGACGACAAGTTGCCTGTCATAATTGCTAAAGATTTAAAAGATGAGAAAAAGGCACCTCTTCTCAAGGTTCTCAAATCCCACAAGCGAGCCATTGCTTGGAAACTCTCCGATATAAAGGGTGTTAACCCAGAATTTTGTAATTACTCACAAAATCTAATTGAAGAGGACTACGAACCATCTGTGGCAAAGTCAAGAAGGTTAAACCCAAAAAGCCCGACGTTATCAAGAAGGAGGTTGAAAACACTCCTTGACGCTGGATTGTATTTTACCGCATCACTGACAGCCCTTTGGGTAAGACCCGGTACAGCTGTGTACCTAAGAAGAGGCATAGACCGTCATCACAAATGATGAGAATGAACTAATTCCTACTCGATTGGTCACGGGATGGCGAGTATGTATTGATTACAGAAAGCTTAATGAAGCCACCCGAAAGGACCACTTCCCATTGCCCTTCATGGACCAAATGCTCGAAAGACTAGCAGGAAACCAATACTACTGTTTCCCGAAAATGGCATTCTCGGAGTAATTTCAGATCCCAATTGACCCAAAAGATCAAGAAAAGACAACCTTTACTGCCCATACAGAACATTCCGCCTATCGTCGCATGCCTTTTTGGGCTATGTAATGCTCCTGCACGATCCAACATGTATGATGGCGAACTAGCCACGATAAGAATGAAAAAACGATGGAAGTATTTATGGATGACTTTGTCGGTCTTCGGGGACTCCTTTCCTCTACGTGCACATCCCATTTGAAAAAAATGTTGAAACGTGTGTTAAGACACCAATTTGTCTTTGAACTGGGAGAAGAGCCATTTTAGCTGAAGGAACATTGTTTCTCGGACACAAAATTTTCTAAGTCGGGACTTGAGGTGGATAGAGCAAAAGTCGAAGTAATACTTAAACTCCCTCATCCGACTACTGTCAAAGGTGTCCGTAGTTTCCTTGGGTACGCCGGTTTTTACCGACGATTCATTCAGGACTTTTTAAAAATTGCCCGTCCTATGACTCACTTGCTTAAAAAAGAGACTCCATTTTTCTTTCTCCTGAAGAGTGTACGATTCCTTATACACTCAAAGGAAAAAAAACGAGAGAAAAATTAACTGAGGCACCGATCTTACATTTGCTCCCGACTGAGGGACTTGCCCTTTGAACTATGATGCGATGCTAGCGACACGCAATGGGGCAGTCCTCGGGCAAAGAAAAAACATGCATTTCCAACCTTATACACTAACTAAGCAAGACTAGTGAACGAGGCTCAAACTCACTACAACTACTACCAAAAAGAATTACTTATCGTAGTGGTATGCCTTTGAGAAATTCGGTCATATCCCTGTTATGTCCCAAAAGGCATAGTGTATACTGACCATTCTTCCATCAGTATAACTCTTTAGCCAAAAGGATGCTAAGGCAAAGACTCATGCGGTGGATCCTAATGCTCCAAGAATTTGATATTGAATCGAGACAAAAAAGGAGCTGAGAATCTCGCCATGCCGACCAGCTGTCCAGACTTGAAATCCTCCATCAGACCAACTCTGAGACAAAGAAATCAATAAGGCATTTCCTCTCGAAACTCTTGGTTCTGTTGCTCTTCAAAGAACAAAGGAACCCCATGTTTGCAATATTGCAAACTACATGCGGGGAAATTCGTTATCAATGGAGATGACATCCCAACAAAAAAATAAATCTACAAGGATGACAAAACATTATTTCTGGATGATCCCTTCTGATTAAGATCTTTCTGAACATGTTGATAATACGTTGTGTTTCCTGGGCAAGAAGCATTTAGACATTCTCAAAGCATGCACAGAGGACCTACTGGGACACTATGGTGCCCAATTAACATAGCAAGAAAGGTCTTCGATTTTCAGGATTCTATTGCCCCACCATCTACAAGGATTCCCATGACTTTTGTCACCCGTTGTGACATTTGTCAACGCAAGGAAAAATTACGCAACGGATGAGATGCCACATAAACTCCATCAAGTTTGCGAAATCGTGACATCTGGGCATTGATTTTATGGGGCCGTTCCTGTCATCAAGAGGGAACAATTACATACTCGTGGCTGTTTACTACTATGTCAAAATGGGTTGAAGCGAAAAGCGCTCCCCCCAATGAATCTCCCGCAGTTTGTTTGCAAATTTTTAAAAACTCTCTTTTCTCGATTTGGTGCCCCCCGAGCTATCATAAGTGATCGCGGAACACACTTTTGCAATGACCAGTTTACAAAGGTCATGCTTAAGTATGGAGTCACTCATCGTCTCTCCACCGCGTATCACCCACAAACAAGTGGGCAAGTTGAGGTGTCAAATCGTGGTTTAAAGCGTATTCTTGAGAGAACCGTGGGAGAAAATCGTGCCTCCTGGTCGGACAAACTAGATGATGCTCTATGGGCCTTCCGCACAGCTTACAAAACACCCATCGGGTGTACTCCATATAAGTTAGTGTACGGGAAGGCATGTCATCTTCCGATCGAGCTAGAGCACAAAGCTTACTGGGCCCTCAAGCATACAAACTTTGATATCAAAACAGCGGGTGATCACAGAAAAGTTCAACTCAATGAACTTAATGAACTTCGTGATCATGCCTATGAAAACTCTTTGATCTATAAAGAGAAAACCAAGAGGATCCATGATGCTAAGATTAAAAACCGCGTTTTCAACGTTGGTGATCGTGTTCTCCTCTTCAACTCTAGACTGAAGATTTTCTCGGGCAAATTGAAATCCCGTTGGTCCGGACCATCACGCATTGTTCCAAGTATTTCCTTATTGCACCGTCCTAGTTATCATCAACACTTCCGGGCCCAACTGTTAACGTGAATGGTTCAACTTATAAAACACTATTTTGGAGGGACATACCGAACCGAAGTTGTCCGGATTCTCCAAACCTTCCCCTAAGGACAATTGAATTCAGAGAAACGGGTCAAGCATAGCGACCTTAAACAAGCGCTTCGTGGGAGGCACCCCATGCTTATCAGTAGTATGTAGTAATAAGTGTTTTTGTGTGAGGAGGCTTACATTTTCCATTACCCGTGTTTTGTCCATGTTTTGTGTGCTTTGTGTTGTATGTCCAGGATTTCCCGGATTGTGAAGACTCTCGTGCTCGCAGTATCCACAAGAGTTTCACATCCTCAGCTTCATTTTGGGAATCCAGTATCCAAATCTAATCGACTAACGTTTTATCTTTTGGCACACTTCATAAACGGCCTTAGATTTGCGTAGGAACCCCTTTGAAACATCGAGGACGATGTTTAGTTCTAGTATGGGGGGATCTTCGATTTGATTTTTGCCTGCAGTCGTTGTTATCACGCAATCCCGTTTTTACCACCAAATTTTTGCAAAAATACCAAAAAAAAAAAAAAAAAAATTTGAAAAAATTTTAAAAATTTTCAAAAATAAAATAAGTGTTTTGTCACAGTTTTGACTTTCCTAATGGGTAGAATGAGAATAATTTTTGACTCGATCGGGCGTGTTGAGCCCTAGCTAGTTCCTCAACTTACCGCTTGTAGGCCTAAGCCTTCACGAATTCGGATTGTTGCTTCGAATTTTAATAAGGTGAAGAACAAGAAGTGATAGAGTTAAATATAAGTTTATGTGCTGAGCAAGATTCTTCTAAAACTTATATGAGTAACTTGTGGCTTTTTCTCCCATTAGCTCCTAATCCACCTAATCATACGTGCTCATTTCAATTCAACTAAGTCAATCAATGTTTTTAGAAAAAGCTTCAAATTTGTAACTTGATTCTTTAAAGCGAGATTTTTCTGTTCTTAGTAATTCGAAAGTTAAAATGCCAAAGAAGCATGAATGAAATATGAATGCAAAAATGCATGAATATTGAAATTATATTTTCATATTGGCCCCCCCCCCCGAATGAAGCATACATTTGATTATATGGAAACAATGTAACAGATAGTCGTGATAATCCACACACTCCGCTAACCACGAGGTGGGGGTTCAAACTAAGACATCTTTACTTCTAGGGATTTGGTGTGTTGTGATATCTCACCAGGAAGCGAGGTCTAGGTGAGGGTTCAAACTAAGACACTTATCCTTAGCCATAATAGGAAGAAGGTGTTGATGTGATTTCCCACTACGCTAGTAACGGGGTGGGTTTTCAAACTAAGAACACCGGTCGTTGGTTGTGATATCCTACTAGGGAGCGAGGCCTAGGTAGGTGTTCAAACTAAGCAACGCATTCCTAGCTTTAAGAACTTATGAGTATAGTGATGAAAATGTTGCAAAAAGTTCTACAGTTAAAATTTCGTTCTTTAAAATCAAGTTACAAGTCCAATAAGTTGTTGCTTTGAGTCATGCTACGACTTGAATCACGACTATTGGAAATAAGTTTTTTGGATATCCCTTTTTATTGGAGAGTTGAAAAGATACACACATTAAAATCATATATTCATGTTGGGAGTTAAAGTTCACAAGTCCATAAGTATGATGCTTAGCATTTAGACTTAATAGACATGATCTTTGTTTTTATTGCTTGGTTGGAACTATGAAAAAACGGGTGACGATGAAATTATCCGTCAGGACATCCGTAGATTATTCTAATGGGGCGATATCTCATTTCTATATCCCAATGTCGATATAATAAAGGAAGTCAACCGGAAGTCGAGACAAGAAAAAGGAAAATCCAAAAATATTAGGGATATTTAGTGTATAGATAAAAAAATGGTGAAAACGGCCTGTTCGAAGCTTTGATTCTTTAGTTTCCCTTGACGAACACTTTAGCTACTTTTCAAGGTTATTAGACGAGGGAGATGAGATTTCTTATTTTGTCGTAAGATGTATACTCATAACATTACGTGAGACCACGGCAATACCTTGTATGGGGGATTTATGGTAATGTTGTTTAATTACACATACCTTTTTACCCTTTAAAAACGCAGCTAAATAACCAAAAAATCGGACTTAAAATGCCAAATATATCTGTTTTGCTAATTGTTGTGTGGCAGAACGAATATCTAAGAAAAAGACACAAACAAACACAAACGACAAAACCAGACACGGAATGGAAAAGCAGGAAAAAGACAAAGTCAAAGTCCAAGCCCAAGTGTAGAAAAGTCAACCCAAGTCAATCCCGAAGCCAAAAGTCAAGAAAAATAAGTTTGAGGGTTAAATTTGTCAAAACCCTAAACTTATTTAAAGAAGAAAACAAAAAGATAAAGAGAAGGGCAAAACTGCCAATTTGGCAAAGTTAAACCACAAGGGGCAAAACTGCCAAGGTCCCATTCTTATACCTATCAAGGACGTGCACTGCAACTCGTTATATAACTTTTGGGGACTGAATTTGCCAAGTCCCCAAACTCCCATAACACGCAGGGACGTATGGTGCAAAGAGATATACAACTTTGGAGGGCCAAAGTTGCCAAACCCACAAACCTTTCCCTGTCACCCCAAAACCTTTTTATAACTCAGTTTTCCCGCCCTTTTCAAACCCCAACCAACTCACGGGTCTACTTCCTCTCTTTTACCCTGCAACCCAAACCACCCCATGGACAAACCTCCCCCCTCCTCTCCACTATCTTTCCCACCAAAAAAGGGGCATTGCCATGTTGGCAATCTCACTTTTCCCCATAACTTTTGCCGAATCAATGGCTGTGATACTTTTAAAAGAAGCACAAGGACCATGGATGGCTGAGATGAAGGTTTTGAAGGCTCTCACAGAAGAAACACAAGAAAGAAGGGCTGAGACTTAGCTCTTAGTATAAATAGGAGGCTATGTGAGCCGAATTTAGCATGTAGAGTAGAAGTTTTTATCTTTATTTAAATTAAGTCATTTTTAGGTGTCTTTCAGCTTATTTACAGCTTATTGTTCTTTGTACTCTTTTTTTAAGCTAATGAAAAGTTATTTAAGTTCCATCTAAATTCTGTCAAAAAGCTATTTATATTGTTGTCATTGATAAGCTATGAAGAAGGCTAAACCTGGAAGAGCCTTGGGTTTAAATACATTCAGAATCAAAGGACTTAGGGGTGGATAGGATTAGCTTTAGGTTCCTTGTCTCTTGGACCCTTGTAAGTCATCTCTTTTAAATCTCTACTACTGTTACTGTAGCTGGTTCTCGCAATATAGTATATATAAAATACTAGGCAAATCCAAACTCTTCACCCTTGACCAAGGTAAAAAGTCAAGACCTACCTAGAAATAAAATATATAAGAGAATCAATGATAAAAAGATTCCGGAAGTATGATTCCCGGGTCGTATGTCCCAACGAGGCTGCAATTGAAAGTTGATCTTGGTTTGATTGAGATTAAGTGAGAATGATTTTGATTGATTATAAGTCCTAACAACTACGGGAAGCAAAATTAGGTATAAGGAAACCCTAAATTACAATCTAATGGAACAAAACCTAAAACGGGCATGGAAAATGAGGGAAAAAAAAACTAAATTATGCAAAATTTTAACCCTACCAGCAGAAATGGTGCACTACCAGCAGAAACGATGCACTACCAGCAGAAACGACAACTCTACCAGCAGAAACGAGGCTCTATTTTTAAAAAATATATTTTAAAATTGTCTATCACCCAGCAGAAAACGAGGCGCAAAAACTGCTGATTTAAAAAATCGTTTTAAGCCAAAACTCAAACCACGAAAGTTGTCCGGAAATGTTTTTGAGCAACTTTATAAAGGCACTTTATAAAAGATCAGCCCCAAAAAGCCAAAAGAGCTGCTGATTGCAGAAAGTAGCAGAAACGAGGCTCCAAAACGGCTGATTTTAAAAAATCGTTTTTAGCCAAAACTCAAAACACGAAAGTTGTCCGGGACATGTTTTTAAGCAACTTTAATAAAGGCACTTTATAAAAATAAGCACTCAATAAGCCCCAAAAAGCCAAAAGAGCTGCTGATTGCAGAAAGTTAAGGTTTGGACTTACTTTTAGTAAATAAGCTGTAAAAAGCTCAAAATTAAACCAAAATGAAAAAGGAAAGATGTTTTGGAAAGCTAAATGTTGTCTTGATCTATTCTAAAAGCCTTTTCAACCAAACAACTTAACTCAACTCATTTGCATCAAAATATAGCAAACTCTAACTTTTTCTAATAATAATCCCAAAGAAAAATAAGCTAAAATCTAAATAAGCCAAACTGAAAAGTGTGTATTGGGAAATAAGCTCACTAAATGAGTCCTTATTAATACCACCTATTTCACCTTTTTAATAAGCCATTTGAATAATCACAATAAGCACAAATGACTAAACAACTATTTTTTTGACCTATACTGAAAATAAGCATTTTTTGAGCTTAAAATAGCAAGCAATTGATTCTTATGATGATATAAGCTAAAAACAGATTGAGATTTAAGCTCAATGAACAATAATTAAGACTCAAAAGATATTTTGAAACACTAAATAAGCCAGAATGAGCTTATGAAAAAGCTAATTATCCATTTTTTAACTCTCATGCAGATTCTAACTTAACTTTAAACACAATGTACATTAACAACAAACACTTACCCAATGCATATAAACACTTAAAATTAATATGCAAACAAAGCTTAATATCTACTTTAAGCTAAAACTCAAAAATAAGCACTTCTACTTAAGCAAAATTCAACAGGTTTCACGAAAAAACATACAAGAAATAAAGCAATATAAACTAGGAAATTGAAATCAACAAATAAAAAAACTTGATTAAACGAGATATAAGACCAAAGCTATAAGCTAAATGAAATTTATCAAATGACCACAACCATTCAAGAGCCCAAAATTACCAATTTCAGCCTTGACCCAAACACCCCTTAAGATTATGAAAATCCAACTTTAAAACTAATTTTAAGAGATTTAGGCCAAAGCTTTTAAAGACAAATGATTATATGAACAATTAATCATAAGAACCAATTTTCAGACAAAATTAACACTTAGATCACAGAATGCAAAAGGCAATTTTAGCTAAAAAATGACATTTTAAAGAAACAAGTATAAATAAATGATTACAAAATCTTAAACCAAGAAAAATATAAGCATATATTAACACTATTAAGCAAGATAAAGATAGTAAATAAACAATAATAGCATGCTACAGTAACCTATAAAGTAAAGTTCAAGAAATTAAATAAGAGACTTTCAATGAACCTCTACTAACAAGAGGAAACCTCAAAAGGCAGTTATAAGCTCCCTAGCTTATTAATAAGTCTAGGGTATGAGTCCATTTGCTTTCCATTACAACCAACTTCCTAAAATCTTTCCCACAATTCAAATGCAAGGTAATTCATGTTATTAAACGTGGTTTGCATGAATTTTAAACTTAGTTAGACACTATATAGTCTCACATAAAGAGGCTTATGAGACTCTTCAAACTTATGAGTAGCTTTAAAACAAACTAAAGTATTGTGAAACTTGGAACAACGAATTGCAAACCAAACTGAAATTTATATAAACTTGGAAAACCCCTATTTTACAAATTGCAGACAAGGAAAAAGTTTTTTTACATTAAAAACTAAAATAACACCATATGCATACATGGGCTCACTAGCCCTATTTAAACAAAGAAAAAGGTAAAAACAAGCGAAGTCTTCTGTTTTTGACCTTCATTGACTTTTCCTATGTTTGAGCTTTGACTGTGTTTGTTTTGCTGAGTAGAAAAGCTTCCTTGTGCTAGCTTTGGGTGGAATGTTTAAAAAATAAAACTCACAAAATATCCGGCCCTTAATTTCCTTGTATTCTCTCTCAACCTTGATTTGAAAATGTCCTTGTGATTGCCAACTTGGCATTGTGGCCAAGTGGGGATAGTGGAAAGATTTTCAAGTGGTTGATGGCGTGTTGCAAGGGTAAAGTATGGGGAAAAAAAAAAAAAGCAAAACAGGGTGCGGGCTGATTTGGATATTGGCGGGAAGATTGGAAAAGGTTATACAAGTGGTTTTTGAGACGAGAGAGAGGTTGAAGAGATTAAGGTAAATGTTTTGGTTTTGTGTATCAAGAAAATCCCCACCACATCTCTCCTCTTTTCATTCTCTTTTTACCCTTTCTTCTATTATAAATGAAGTTTCCCAAATTGGCATAAATCACCCCTGCCTTTTGTTACCTAATAATATAACTTAGGGAGGTTTGGCATTTTTGACCCCTCAAGTTATATTTTTCTGCATTTTCTTGCTCGGTGTTAGACTTGACCTTTGATTGGCTTCCGTCTTCACACCTTTTCCATCCCGTGTCCGTTTTGTCGCATATTGCTTAGTTTTTCGTCGTTTTAATGTGATAATCCTTTCCTGCACAACACAATTAGCAAAACAAGCATATATTTGGCATTTTGAGTCCGTTTTTGGTTATTTTAGCTCGTTTTTAAAGGTAAAAGGTATGTGTAATTAAACACATACCAGTAGCATTGCTTATTGGGGCTTATTTTCAGCTTATCTATGTCATTTGTGTTTATTTATGCTTAAATATGCCTCTTAGTTGCTTTCATTTCATTTTTATGCACTTTGATCAAAAACTGTCCAAAAAAAGCCTAATTCTGTTCTAGCTTATTGTCTCTTTTTAAGTGCTTATTTGTTTTGCTTTTTACCTTTTTAATGCTTAATATTGCTTAAGTAGTGTTAGTCTTGTATAAATTTTAGTTAAACTTAGCTTTTATAGGTTTTTAAATCATTTTTACAAATTAAGGGGGTGTTTGGGTTAAGAGTAAAAACGGGTCAAAAAACAAGATGGTATGGGTTGGGGTCTCAAGTTAGTTTGAGCTTAAGTATTAAGCTTGTTTAAGGCTGTTTTTAAAAAAAATTAAGTTTGAAAATTGTTTTTTAAAGTTTTTCCAAGACACCTTTGAAACTGTGGTGTTTAAAAAAGGCTACAAGAGCTTATTTCATAAGCTCTTGTAATCTTGAGTGTTAAGTGTCAAAAAGTTGTGTTTTTGTGAGTTTAAAACAAGCTGTCAAAACCCTTTGGTCATTTGACTTGTTGAGTCAAAACTACCAAGTTTTTAAGTGTCAATTTTTTTAAAAATCTAAAAGCCCTTTTTCACTCTCAAAATTCAGCAGGTTTAAATGGCTTTTGGAGGTTTAAAATTTGTGCACAAGTCCAATTCCTAGTACTTTTAATCTGTTTCAACTTTTCTTTTCATTTTAAGCTTATTTGACAGCTTAAAATAAGCTGTCAAATAAGCCCTTGTTTTAGCCTTAGTTTTGCCCTGGTGCTAGGGGGTGGATTTTAAGCCTTTCTATCTAGCTTTTTAGTGTACTTAAGCCCAATATTTTGGCTTATTTTGAGAGCCCATAAGCTATTAGATAAGTCTACTAAATTTCAGTCCTTAAAAGCCCTTTTAGATAGCTTATTTTTGAGCCAAAAGTGTCCTTAAGCTTCAATCATACACCAACAGTACTAACTCTTTAGTTAGTACTGTTGAGGAATTAAGCCACTCTTTGGCTTATTCAGCTTATTTCATAAGCTCATTTATTGTTCCTAGTGGCTATTCAGGTTAGTATGTTGAGTTGTGTTTGCTTATTTCTTATTTTCTTTGCTTATTTGAGTGCCAACAGTTAAGCCCTCTTAGCTTTAAGCTTAGTTAAGTTCTGTCATTTAAGCCCTTTTTCCAGCTTATTTAGTTTATACATTTTAGTCCCTAGAGCTTATTTAGGATAGTTTAGGCCCCCTCTTTAGCTTATTTAGTTTAGACTTAGCTTAAGTGTCCCAAGTGTCCAAATGACTTAGCCATTTTTTGCTTAAAAGCTTTGTTAAGCTTCTGTCGCCTTATAAGCTGTTTTTAAGCTTATTTATAAGCTTTCAAAAAAAGTTGTAGTTTTGAAAATTGTTAAGCTCATCGAGCTTAACAACTTTGTTTCACAAAGTTTTTCCAAAAAAAAGGGGAAACCAAGGTTACCCGGGTGGGGGGGTGGGAGGGGAGAGGGGGGGGGACAAACGAGGCACCCGGGTCTCAACCCTCGATACATCCCCTTTTATAACACAATACATACCGCTGCGCCCTTGGGACTTTTCTGTTAGTGTCCCAAGGGCCTTGGTATTTAAGGGCATTTTGGCTTTGTAAGCCTATAAGCTGTTACAGCTTATTTGCGGGCTTATTTATAAGCAAACCTTAGGTTTCTTAATTTTCGTAGGTTAGTCATAGTGCCTAGTATTTTTAGTAAAATTTTCAGAATTTTTCAAAGTCGTTTGATATTTTTTATAATTTAATTTAGTTAAAAGTTTAAAAAATTCATAAAAAATACAAAAATTATCAAAAAAATATTTTTCTTTTTTAGAAACTTTTATTTAGTCATATAGTTTGTAGTCAAAATATAAAAATTTTTCGTAGTGTCATTTACAACTTTTGCATTTAAAGAACGTTTTTCCGGACGGATTTTGTCTTGACTCGTTTTTGGGTCAAACGACTTCCGTTTTCAGTCTAGTCTTTTTTATTCTTCGTTATTTGTCTCCTAGAGTAGTTTAGAAGTAAAAATTTCTTTGTAGGGTTAATTTTGAATTAGGTTTTTGCCCCTTTGTTAGGGATTCGTGCTCTCGTTTTCTATCTTAATTTCTTAATTTTTAGGTTTATCTTAAACGTTTTTGTTTGTTATTGTTTAATTTAACTTTCCACACTCTCAAATCATTTTTCCCATTCAAACTCCAATTTTCCGACTGTATCGATTCTCCAGCACAGCCTCGTTGGGGATAAACGACCCGGGAACATTCTATACTACTTCTCGGTTTTATTGATTCTGCTTTTAGACTATTCTTACTATATATATTTTATATATTTTATTATATATTATATATTTTAAGGTGTAGTTCAGCAGCAATCAGTGACGCACATGGTATGAGTCGAGGTCACAACACAAGAACTCTACCGTATTTCACGTGAAGTTCTAAAATGTTTTGGTCTCTAATGAGCCAATGTATTTGGTCGCGTCATGTTTAGGGTTTTCACACGGTCTGTTGGTTCGCTAATCGTTTACACGTATGATGCATTGTTGAAAGCTTTATTGTACATTGTTATCTTATGAGAGGTGTGCCTAAGTCTTTGCATGCATGCGTACATTTTAACTACGCATGGCTATATGTCGTGCACTAGTTATGCGAGGCCAAGGCTTTTGGCTAACTTGCCAAACCGGACGCGTTTTGGGTTTTTGGTTGCGAGTGCGGCCACAAAGATGAATAACATAGTATGATAAGTATTAAGCTACAAGGGTGACTTACAAAAGTCCAATTGTTTGCTAGACGATGAGAGGTGAAAAGGTGACGAGGAGTGCGAAGTTCGACGTTTCCTAGCCCTTGAATACTTAACTCCTACTGATTTATGTAATCTTTGTTTTTAAGTTTTAGTTGTGATGAATTTGTTCGTGCATGGTGGCTATTTATACTACAAGGTGGTCACTAGTATGCATGTGAATGACATTATTTACCTATATTATTTGTGCATGATATTATTTGTAATGATTGTTCTTTTCTAATACTATTAGGGAATAGATGGTGTTATTGAATTGAAATGTGAAACAAGACATAGCAGGTGAACAATCTCAAAAAGGTGTAGGCCATTGTATGCAAGAATGAAATGATTGTGTTAGTTTGTTCTTTCGAATTTGTTTATAGATTGACATGATTCGTAAATTGTGATTTCAAGTTCTGAGATGGGTAGCGTGCCGAGATGAAATCTTTACAAGGAAAGTTTGTACATTGACACATGCATGGTTATTTATTCGAGCCTAGATGATTTTCCTGAAAATGATGTAAATAAATGACTCCGCTTCACCGAATGTTAAATAATTACGGATTTTATCGCTACACGTTCTAAAATATCCTTTTAGACACAAAAGCAATAATGGTAATATTTGCGTGCCATTTAGACTTTCTATAACACGGAGTAGTGCATATCGATCATATGATAACTTCCTTTTGAGATTAATGGTAAATTTTGCAAACTTTGCAGTATATACATTTTACTTAAGAAAAGAGAACCTAAATTTTACGAAGTGTCACAGTCTCCCCAGGTTAGAAGATTTTGTCCCGAAATCAAGACATTGCAGGAGATTGTGATTTTGTAAACAAATGAGGGTATTTGTTCTTGAACTGATCCTCACGTTCCCACTTTTATTCTGGACCTCTACGTGCATTCCAACAGACTTTAACGATAGGTATACAGCTTCGCTTGAGTTGTTTGACTTCACGGTCCATAATCTCTACAGGTTCTTCGACGAAATTGAGTTTGTCATCGAGTTGGATTTCTTCCAGGGGAATAACGAGTGTGTTGTTGGACAAACATTTCTTTAAGTTGCAAACATGGAACACATTGTGCACTCTACTAAGCTCCTGGGGCAATTCTAATCGGTACGCTACTGGACCAATCCTTTCTATGATTTGAAAGGGTCCAATATAATAGGGGTTTAACTTTCCACGTTTTCCAAATCGTATTACACCCTTCTAGGGCGTGACCTTGAGCATAACCTTATCTCCGACTTTAAATTCAAGGGGCCTACGCCTCTTGTCAGCATAGCTCTTTTGTCGATCACGCGCCGCTTGCATGCAATCTCTAATCTTGAAAATCTTCTCCGTAGTCTCGTGAATGATCTCTGGTCCGGTAAGTTGTGCTTCTCCAACTTCAGCCCAACAAACAGGTGAATGACACTTCCTACCGTAAAGTGCCTCGAACGGTGCAGCTTTAATGCTCGTGTGATAACTATTATTGTACGAGAATTCTACCAAGGGTAGGTGTCTATCCCAACCATTCCCGAAGTCAATTACGTAAGCTCTTAGCATGTCCTCTAATGTTTGAATGGTTCTCTCACTTTGACCATTGGTCTGAGGGTGATAAGCAGTGCTCAGGTTCAACTACGTACCCAATGCTTTATGCAAGGATTGCCAAACTCTCAAAGTGAAATGGCTATCACGATCGGAGATGATTGACACCGGTATACCATGTCTTGCTACTATCTCCTGCATGTACAGCCTCGTCAATTTTTCTGTCAAATCCGTCTCCTTCATTGGCAAAAAGTGAGCAGACTTGGTAAGACAAGGAACAATGACCTAAATCGAATCGAATCCTGCTGCCGTTTTGGGTAGCTTGGTGATGAAAACCATTGTTATCTTCTCCCACTACCATTCTGGTATATCGGGTTGGACCAATAAACCAGAGGGCCTCTGATGTTCGGCCTTGACCTTGGCACAAGTCAGGTATTTGCTGACATATGTGGCGATGTCAGCCTTCATGTTTGGCCACCAATATAACATTTTCATGTCATGGTACATCTTGTCAGTTCCTGGATGAATAGAATACTTTGACTTATGCGACTCATGCATAATCAAAGATCTTGTGTCACCGTAACATGGTAGCCAACTTCTATTATCCAAACATAATGTTCCATCAGCGCGGGTTTCTAACTTCTTTAGCATGCCACTAATATCTTCTGCCTCAATGTTTTCAACCTTAACAGCTTCCTTCTGTGCCTCAAGGATTCGTGACGGAAGATCCAAGCCAATGGTCATAACCAAGGCTCTTACTCATAATGGTTCGATCCTTTCCTTTCGACTCAAAGCATCTGCTACGACATTTGCTTTCCCCGGGTGATAACAAATTTTGCAATCGTAATCACTTAGGAGCTCTATCCATCAGCGTTGCCTCATATTGAGTTCTTTTTGGTTCAAGATATGTTGTAGGCTCTTATGATTAGTGAACACCACACATTTTGTGCCATACAAATAGTGTCTCCAGATCTTTAGGGCGAACACTACCGCTCCTAACTCCAGATCATGAGTGGCGTAGTTCTTCTCGTAAACTTTTAGTTGTCTAGAAGCATATGAAATAACCTTCATTCTTTGCATCAGTACGGCACCTAACCCTTTTTTGGATGCATCACAATACACCACAAAATCATCACTGCCTTCTAGTAGTGCTAGAATAGGTGCAGCACATAGCTTCTGTTTCAATAGTTGAAAAGCTTCTTCTTGTTCTTCACCCCAATCGAACTTCTGGTTCTTCTGTGTAAGCTCAGTCATATGCTTAGCTATTTTGGAGAATCCTTCAATGAATCTCCTATAGTAGCCTGCAAGACCGAAGAACTGGCGAATTTCCGAAGGTGTAGTTGGAGATGCCCAATTCTTAACAGCCTCAATCTTAGTTGGGTCTATGTGAATACCACTGCTATCGATCACGTGTCCAAGGAACTTCACCATATGGATCCAAAATTCGCACTTGGAAAATTTGGCATACAGTTCTTCCTTCTTCAACAACTCTAGAATAGTCTTCAGGTGTTCTTCGTGTTCTTTCTCGTCACGGGAGTATATGAGAATATCGTCAATGAACACAATTGCAAACTTGTCTAAGTATGGTTTGCACACACGGTTCATGAGGTCCATGAATACCGCAGGTGCGTTGGTCAACCCAAAAGGCATAACTTGGAACTCATACTGTCCGTATCGTATTCTAAAAGCAGTCTTGGGAATATCTTCTTCTCTAACCCTTAACTGATGATAACCTAACCTTAAGTCAATTTTTGAGTAGATGGTGGATCCTTGCAACTGGTCGAATAAGTCATCGATTCTTGGTAAGGGATAACGATTTTTCACTGTAAGTTTGTTCAACTCACGATAGTCGATACACATTCGGAAAAATCCATCTTTCTTTTTGACAAATAAGATTGGTGCTCCCTACGGAGAGGAACTTGTTCTTATAAAACCTTTGTCAGAAAGTTCTTTTAGCTGTTCGGCTAGTTCTTTCATTTCTGCAGGTGCAAGACGATATGGTGCGCGGGCAACAGGTGCAGCTCTGGGTATTAACTCGATGTGAAATTCTACTTGGCGCGTCGAGGGTAGTCCCGGCAAATCTTTAGGGAATACTTCCGAAAAGTCTCTGATGACAGGCACATCTTCAATTTGTCTTTTTGGGATTTCAGTTTCCTCCTCCTTTATCATTTGAATCAAGAACACTTGACATCCTTGGTCGATGTACTTCTGCGTTCTGATGCTCGAGATGACTTCTAATCTCGATTCGTTTTTAACTCTGCTTCTTTCGCCTTGTACAATTAGCATATCATTTCCATACGGAACACAAATGTACTTCTCATAACACACAACCTCCGCGCGATGCTCAGTTATCCAATCCATTCCGACAATGACGTCAAAACTTCCTAGTTCTATAGAGAGTAAGTCAATTTTGAACAGGTGATTTTGCAAGTTAAGAGTACACCCTCTTAGAATGGTATTTGTGGTTAGCGACTTTCCGTCGGCTAACTCCACACTATAATTAGTGTCTAGGGTTGTAGGATGGATGTCTATATAGTTACTGAAAGCATATGACACAAAGCTTCTATCCGCACCAGTATCAAATAGCACTGAAGCATAAACATTATTGATCAGGAACGCATTCACCACGTTGTTATCTTTCACTGCAGCTTCAGCACATAGGCTGTATACTCTGCCAGGTGCTCTGCGTCCTCCTTGAGTGCTGGTTGATGCTTGGTTATTTCCTTTAGGGTTTCCTTGATTCTGCCTTTGATTGTTCTAAGGGTTTTGTTGGTTGCCTCGAATTTGGTTCCACCGCCTTGACTTCCATTGTTCGGACACTTGTTCTTGTAATGTCCCTTCTTACCACATCCAAAACAAGTAACATCACTTCCCTGTCCTCCTTGGCTTCCGGGTCCTCTTTGGCTTGCGGGACGAGGTGGGGCTCGGCAGT
Source organism: Tanacetum coccineum (assembly GCA_026074375.1). Lineage (NCBI taxonomy): Eukaryota > Viridiplantae > Streptophyta > Magnoliopsida > Asterales > Asteraceae > Tanacetum > Tanacetum coccineum. The sequence continues at coordinate 40,739 of BQNB010015827.1, forward strand.
CTTTGGCCTTCTGTCCTGCCCTTCCACAGTTGTGACAAGTAGGAGGTCATGCGTCAGTGTGGTGTCGTCCACACTTTCCGCAGTAAGGTAATTTTCCAGCATAAGAACCTTGCCCAGCTGTAAACACCCTTGCTGCCTCTGGGCATTTGTTCGGATTAAGATTGCTAGTGTGGTTGGTGTTGTTGTGGTTGTAGTGGTTTCCGTTCCATTTTTGTTTGTCACCGAAGTTTTCTCCTAGTTCTTGTTGTCATTGAGCCATTTCAATTGCTTCATGCAAATCTACTGGTTTGGACGAGGTTACATTACCCTTGATATTCAAAGGTAGACCTTCAATGTAACGTTCCAACAACCGGTCGGCGTTGGGTACCATTTCAGGGCATAAGAGGATGAGTTCTTGGAAACGTTGATTGTAGGCGGTAAGGTTTGTGCCTTTTACTTTTAAATTCCACAGTTCATTTTCCATTTGCTTGACTTCATTTCGAGGACAGTACTTCCAGATTAACATAGCCTTGAAATCACTCCAAGGTGTTGCATGAGCGGTATCGAGAGTAACATAATGAACATACACGTTCCACCAAGTTAAGGCACCATCTAGCAATGTGCTAGAAGCAAATTTTACTCTGTCACCCTCAGCAACATTGCTTATCCCGAATTCAGATTCTAGTTTCTTAAACCATCGAGTTAAGCCTACAGCACCTTCAGTACCACGGAAGTTTTCATACATGACTGCACAGAATTCCTTGTAGTTGCATGCCTTATTTTGGGAAGAGTTGGATCCTAGGTTGTTCTCTTCTTGAGTGCTTGCAGCATGAGTCACAGTGGCAGCTGCGAGTGCTTCAGCTACTCTTGTAGAAATGAGCTGGTTGAGCATATGAGTGTCAATGCGACTGTTGATGTCCACGTTGTTTTGGTTGGTCGAACGGTTGACTGGAGGGTTCCGGCGGACAGTTGGGCGTCGTCCAAGAGCCATTTTCTATAAGAGTGACAATGGAAATGACAGTTATGACATGTACAAAAGTTATATGCATAAAGATAGTCACGTTACTACGAATGGCATGTCTTTTGAAATCAATATTGTTATTATTCGCAAACATGATACTTATTTCAAAGAGTAAGGGAATACAAGAGTTTACTAGCCGTGACAAACCCATAACTTAGTGGTTGTACAAAAGAAAGAAATAAAACTAGTTGTTGTTACGGTAGATTCGCTGGACCGCTTCCTTGAGTGCCTCCTTCCTCTTCTGTCGTGCTTCCTCCTGAGCATTACTAACACGATCCTCTGCATCCTCACACACTTGCCTAAGCTGAGTAATCAGTTTGTCTACAGATAGCGTCTCCAATGAACTTTCCTTAACTCGGGGCTTCACATCCCATAGTGTCATGAAGGCTTCTAACTCCTCCAAACAGGCATTTGGGTAACGGTCTATGTCCTCAAGAATGGTATGCAACTGTCCTCTAAGGTGCGTCGTGCATATGGTCAAGGCTGTCTCAGGAACAGGCACCGAACCCTGACCAGTTTCTGTCTCGTAAGCAGTTAGAGCTTCTTCTCTCTGGGTGAGGTCCATTTTAGTAATCATCCGCTGGTAAGCAGCCATCGAGAATGGGGATGAAGGTGAGGGTGGTGGAGTAACAGGATCAAGTTGATAATTATCAAGGT
>BQNB010015827.1:43665-72587 GCA_026074375.1 Tanacetum coccineum
ACGCTACAAAGGTATTACTCTTGTTGTTTTTATTTGATTGATCATATAACTATATGGGTTCGTTGATAGGTGCATGTTCCACTGCGTTTATATTTGTTTATATGATATTTATTTATCTCAACACTTATACCTTACTTGTGCATTTCAAGGTATCACGTAGACGGCGTTTTTGTGTAATTCGTCATGCTACTCGGAAATACTTACATATACATCACAAGTGTGACAAGGCAATAGAGTTAGGAGAAGCATAATAAGGATCATGCATGATTAAGTAAACACTTCTGTTTTATCATAAGAATTCTCCACAATAGATTTGTTTAATTATTAGATAAATAGTTAAAATAAACCCCCTTCAAACTCGAGATTTAAATTGCTTTCATAAAATATAAAAATACAAAAATATTATTCTTTCAACCTGTAGACCTTAGTTACATTTAGTTCGAACCTTCACACGCTATTCCTCTAGAGAACGGGAACAACCCTCGTGTCTTGCCTATACTACACTACAACGGTTAGGTACACTGCTTAGGGAGCTGTAAAACTTATTGGGAGTTTCACAACCCTCATCAAAGTTTTTGGCACCGCTGCCGGGGAATAGTATAGGTTTTGGATTTTATTTAACTTAGGTCTACTCGCTTGAAATTGATTCCTTTCAAGTGAGATTTTAATTTCTTGTCATTAGCTTTCTTGTAGTCTATCTCTTTTCTTTGTGTTTTTGTTCGTAATTTTTCATTGACTATTCCATTCTTCGTTATGAAGAACGCGAATCCATCCAGTCCCACCCATAGTAACGAATTTCTTGGCCTTGAAAAAAAGTTAGAAGTTGAGTCATGGCTTGAAAACAGTAGGAGTGTTGATTCATTAGTTAGTTCAGATGATGAATTGGAGGAAGTGGAAGAAGAAGAAGAAGAGGAAGATGATGATTTAGAATATTTGGACATTTTTCCGACAATGAAAGAGTTATGATATCATGAATGGCTCTTGAAAAATCCTCGACCCTCTTGGGTAAAAGCTAAAATAAGAACCGGAAGTTTGAATAACATAAAAATCTCTTGCATGATTGGTCACTTTCTAAAAAAACAAGCTTATATCGATTTAGAGTCGCCAAATAATGTAATGTCTAAACTTCACTACAACTGGATCATGAGTAATAAGTTATAATCTAGAAGAAAACCAAAGAACCCTAGGAAAATTTGCAATTTCGTAGGAAGAGTTAGGGGATTAAAAGTGTTTATTGGTAACTTCACTTACGAATGCGATTTCGTGGTGTTAGAGGATACTACTAGTGTCATAGATCATTAACTAGGTTCGGTGGTGTTTGGAAAACCGTTTGTGAAAAAAACCGTGCTCATTTATGATAAGGAGGAAGGAACGGTCTTCTTTGAAAAAGATAACGAAAAGATCATATTTAAGATGTCTCACAAAATGGAAATGTTTAAACATATAGATTTTAAGGATATAAAGACCGATTGCATACCACCTTTTGTCATAGAAGGTGATGATGATAACCGTGAGAAAACCCACTACTCGAATAGCTTGAATTTAGGACCCAAATATAAGTATGACGAAAGTGTGAGCAAAGTCATTCGAGGTTTAATGAAAATGAAGATTGTGAGAAACAACAAAGGAGGAGTCACGTAAGGAATATGACTCCGAGTCTAGCTAAAAGACTCTCTAATAAACAAAAGTGCTTATTGGGAGGCAAACCTCAATCTTGTATTTATTGCACTTTGCGGGTGTTGTGTGTTTTTATTCTTTTATTGTTTTTTTAATTGTTTGAAATAATTTTGTATCTTGATTTGGTTTTTTTTTTAACTTCATCTTAATCTCATATCAAAATGTATTTTGGAATAATAAGTGTAGGGGAAAATAATCTGGTTTATAGAACCATTTCATAACATGTTTAAAAATTAATTTAGGATTAATTAGCGTATTGTTGTGTTTGTTTGAGTCATTGTTATGCTTAATAAATTCTGTGGTTTTTGCAAGAAATACTTATGGGACTTGCGTGCAGAAAATTTTCAAGAAAAGAAAAAAAACTACAGTAGGTGGAGACGATGTCAGGATTTATCCTGACGACGTCACCACCCTGCTACAGTAAAATTCGTATTTTTTTATTTTTGAAAATTTTGTATAATTTCCAGAATTTGTAATTTGCTTAAAACCTGTAGAAAACCACAATTACATTAACACATTAAATCATATAAATTTATTTGTTTTTCATTATGAGTCACAAAAACTCTAAATCATATAGTTGTATTTATTGTTTCGCCAATTTTACGCTAGGTATAGTTGTATCTTGTCTTTGATTTGCAGGTTATATTTGATGAGGAGAAGCCCAAGAGTTCTTAGGAGTTTCATGTGGACGATTCTTGGATGATGATTTTGCCGGGATCATTTGTTGCTTCTCCATCATTGAGCAAAACTAAGGGAGTACTAGTTTCTTTCGCTCTTTTTCTTTTCCCTTTATTCGTTTATGGGTACTTTGTAGAACATTGGGGACAATGTTCGTAATAAGTGTAGGGGGAAATAAAAGCCTTAGAAACTATTCTTTCATTTGTCTTTGCTTTGTCCCTAAAATGATGAGTAATATATCGAAACATAGCGTAGAAGGTAATTTTGACCCAAATTAAAAAAAAATTATGGCACATACCGGTGAAACTAAGTACTAGTAGCGTCTCATTGGATAGGGAATTATATTATTAGCACAAAAACCCTACCACTCAAAAAAATTCCACCTCTCAAATTGGGAGGTTCGCCCCTAGATCTTTAGGAATTCGGGTATCCATCTTTGATACCCAAGATAATTTATACCTTTAGCTTTCTCGTGTTAAGGAAAGAGCAATTGCATGTGGCGCGTTCAAGGATCTGTTCGTGCATGTGTGATTTTGTTGCCTTTTTCTGGAGCATTGGTATCGGTTTTAAATTATATGAGAGTGTACCGGTAGTGTATTAAATTCTAAGACTTGTTTTAGTGATGCATCCCGAGACAGCATAGTGAGTATTAGGATTTGCTAAATTATAAGAGGCACTAGGACTAACCCATGTTTTAAACCTGTAATTGTTATTATGGTCACCTCGACTATATAACTATCCCACACCCTTGCCATGCACTCATTTTTAGTGCAAGATTCCCCTAGTACGACCCTCCGAGCCTTTCCTTTTCACGGTTCTCGTAATTTTCTGATGGATTCTGGATTGTTAATGAAGAGCATTGTTTAAACCCTTAAACCAATTGTTACACCTAAATCGCCTTAGCCTACCTTGTATGTACTCATTTTTAGTACATTATTGTTTAACCCAAGTTAATTATTTAAGTACACACTTGCTAAGTCCTTATCCATGTTAATACAATTTTAGGACGATTGAGATTCATGGTAGTATTTATATTACGGAAGAATAGGGAAGAAAAGTTAAGTCAATACCTCCATATTACCCCTCTTAATCACTATTAGGGGGTTAAGCCTTGTAATAATCTTTCCCTTTTTTCCCTCATTTTATAATATTTGAAAATTAAATACTTGCCTTCCTCTATTATTATCTCTAAGCTTTCATTGATGATCATGTATGATTCAAGATAATCAAGACCTAACAAATGGTATCATACGCCATTATAGAATTAGAGTGATTCAATTTGTGAGTTTTTTTACACGTCTGAGAACCTCACGATGCAATTCGGTGAATTCGGTTGAGATTTTTGAGCTTTCGAGTAGTATTTTGGCAGCTATTTCGAGTATTTGCACGTTATCGAGTAGTCTACTGGATTTGATTTGACCAATTCTAGTGGATGTATGGTATTTTCAGGTAAATGTCTTAACTAATTCTCGAGGAGTTGTAGTAGTCTCGGATCATTTCTTTACATTTTTGGAAGTTTTTGTATCGTTATTAGTTTAGTTTCGGTAGAAAAAGTGTTGTAATAGATATATACGCATTTTCGGTTCTATCGAAAACGTATATTAGGTGCTTATTGATAAACTCGATTACCTATCGAGTTTCATAAGTATTCATACATTTTTCGGTTTTATCGAAAAGTGTGAATCTGGATTTAGTGAGTTAATCTCAGAAATAAGCATACAAAGTCTTTAAAAATTACAAGTTCACGGTTGTATCATGGATTGGGATTTGAAACACAAATTTTCGGTAATTACTAAACTCGGAAATCAAATTCGGTTCTATCGAATTTGGTGATTTAAGTGTTTTTTATTATTAAGACATCATAAATTTCGGTTCTATCGAGATTGTGGTTCTTGTTCATCCATATCATAAGCATTTGTTCAAAATTCGGTTCTATAGAGTTTGATTAAATCAATTTTTTGAAATAAAACAAGTTAATCGATTTTTGATTTAGGTGTATTTTCGGAGTGTTACTACGTTTTACGAGTACCGAGTTTGATAGTATTCTTTGTCCGAGTTTTAGTTCTGTCCGAGAAGTATACCGAGTTTCAGACTACTTTTTATCTGAGAAAAGTGTTGTTCGAATTTGACAACTGTTACCGAGTTTGGAAATTTTCTCACCAATATCACTCATTTTCGTCTAAAAAGATCCAATCTTTGAATCATAAGACATGTCGACATCCAAAACATATCAACAATCCCTCGCTGATGCGGTTCTGAGACTAGGCCTCCTATGCTTGAAAGGGGTAGTTATATACCGTGGGCAAGTAGATTTAGACGATATAAATTGAAAGAGAGAAAACCGAAAGTGGCTTAACAAAGCACTTGATGAAGGTCCTTATCAGTTTCAAATGTTCGTTCCTAGTGATTCGACAGTACTGAAACTGCAGACTGCATAGGATTTACAAGGTGATGCGTTATTGCACTATGATGCTGAAATGGAGCTCATGAATCTAATTCTACTTTCTATTCCAAATGAAATTTACAACTCTGTGGATGCTTGCACTACGGCCAAGGAAATGTGGAAAAGAGTTGAACGTCTGATGAGGGGAACTATACAAAATCAAGTTGATAGAGAAACTCATTTTACGAACGAATTTGATCAGTTTGTTGCTGAACCAGGGGAAGCACTTGTTTCTGTCTACAACCGCTTTGCTAAGTTAATGAATGATTTGAAACGAAATAAAATGCTTTTTTCAATTATCATAGTTAACACAAAGTTCATAATAGTCTGTAACCGATTATGGTTGAAATATGTCACCCAAGTTCGTCTTGCTAAACGTTTAACAGTGGATTCGTTTGATGATCTCTTCAGCAATTCGAGAAACTGGTTAATGCACCACGGGCAAAGAAGTTAGAAAAGTCTCATGGTCCTTTGGCTCTAGTAGCACACACGGGGTTAATTTCTTTCAGAAATACCGCATTTATTAAGTTTACAAATCCTAGTCTGTCGTTTATTTATGAACAATGTGAGCTACCAGCACGAATGATGTTCAAACCAATTTGAAATATCCCTTAGCCTCTGCCAATGTTGTGTTACTTGCTCGAGCCTATTACTTAAAATTTCTCAATCCAACAAATTAATCGTTCTTCGTACTTATCTAACATCGGAAACCAAGCAATTATTAAAGGAAGATATGGTGATTTTCCAAAGCAAGGATCTCTTGGTATAATGGAAGAAATATAGATGTGTTATGTTCAAGAGGAAGTTGTTGAGGGATCTAATGCTCAAAATGAGACCGAAAATGTTCAAAGAAATCTCTTCGAACTTCGTCTGCAGGAAATACTTCAACTGTTCAATGCTACAACTATAGTGGAAAAGGACATTATGCTAGGAATTGGTCAAAGCCAAGAGTGGGGATTCAAAGTATTTCATGGAACAATTGTTGCTGGCAAAACTAGTGAAGTGGAGTAATTCCTTTTATCGACGAACAAAATGATTTTCTCTTTGCTAATGCTTCAAGGATGGAAGAACTTGAGAACTCAGTGTAACATATGATGCTTAAATGGCCAGATTCTCATCCAGCAATAATACTTCTGATATGGCCAAGCTATGATTCTGCATTTATAAGTGAGGTACAATCTTCATCCATCAATGAGAATAAAGAACAAATGTAACCAACTCATACTAAAATTATTAACAGTACTATTGGTTATGATTAAATTGATAGCAATATTATATTTGATGAACCAAATGGACATGTTAATAGTGGCAGTGTTGAAAAAGATACACATGTTCCTGACCTATATGCGTTAAAACAACTAGCTAGAAATGCATATCTGGAAGCTAAGAAACAACAATTATTTGCTCAAAAAGTCCAACAACAAAACACGACTTTGACTAATCAGCTTGAGTTGTATAAGGAAAGGGTTCGAGTTTTGGAAAACATCAATGGGGATAACAATTATCTCAACAAATTTCTTGAGGCTGATCTAAAAGTAAAACATTTTAATCAACAAGCTCAGTCTCAATTATTCGTAATCGAGACATCATTCGAGATCTAGAAAAACAACGAGATAAATTAGATTTAGCTGTCAATGATTACAAACGGAAAAATAAGGAACTTCAAAAGACTCATTTAATTTTAAAACGAAAAATGAGTGAAAATGAGGATCGTTATCATGACAATATTCTAAATCTCGAGGCCAAACTTAAAAAGAATGTTGATCTTATGTTGAAACTTGGCAATTCCTTACAAGGAATGTTTATGCTTGGACCAAAGCCATTGTCTGTGTATGATCCGCAATTAAAACATGGTTTAGGGTACTCGAATCCTTATACACTCAAGCAAGCAATTTCTCAATGTCCAAAGTTATATCTTGCCTCTAGTTTGAGTCATTCAGAAATTCCTTTGAATGTTAGAGATACTGAGGACACTCTTGATGATGCTTCCAAAAGTCAACAAAAAATGAAAGAAAAAATGAATGATCTAATTGCTGTTGCGAACAAACAGAATTGTTGGACAGTTGATTACCAACAAATAAATGCTCTTTATAAAGACTTTGTTCCTCAAAAAGAGTTTTCTGCTAAGCAAAAATAATTTCCATCTTCTTTTATTCCTTCTGACAAGACTTCTAATGCAACTTCTTCTATCCCGACATCAATGCCGAGTGAGTCACCCTTGATCATACATTTGGATAAAATGAAAAATTGTTTTCAAACGTTGTCTGAGTTAATTTAAAAGAATTGTAAAAGAGCAAATATTTTTTACACATCTCCTAAAGAAATACAACTCAATGATTTTTGTCAAGATCAAGTCAAACGATTGTTAACGAGTTGCAGTTCTATTTTGAATTCTTTAGGAAATTATTTCAAAAGGGATTTATAAAAATTGAAGATGTTTTTGAGTCTACAGAAACCAATGACTTTGTGAAATAAAGAAGCAAATGATGTTTTAAAAGATAAAACTTTTGGAAGCATCCCTCAAGCATGAAGTATAAATAAGTGTGTTGTTAAATCATGAATGCGAAGATAATTCCCTACATGCTGAACTTGAACAAGTTAAAAAGAATTCTATTGAGATTCAAGAGGGTTTGCAAGCAAAAATAAAAATTCTTGAAATGAGTTAAGATGTAAAAGCAATGTGTAGATTTGGAGTTAAGTGTACAACATGAAAAAAGGGAAGACATAAATGGGAGTCAACTTTGATAATAAAAACACATATCCTCTTGATTACTTTGGATTTCAAGATGGGAAATACGTGGATATTAGACGTGTGTCTTGGAGTTTCAAGTGCAATCTTTGATAAAAGAACGAGACAATGTAAAATTTGAATATCAAAAGCTTTTCGATTCAATCAAAAAGACACAGTCTCAATCTAAAAAAGAAATGGGTGAATTAATTGAACATGTCTTGAGGATTACTTATGCATATGGTGCTATTGTACTGAGATTCATAATTCTTTTATGTACCATATCTGAGTTAAAAACTAGATTGGAAAATGTTGAAAAAGGTAAGTTTGTAAATACTAAGTTTGACATGACAAATGTTTCTCAAAAACTTCTTTGTGTCACAACGCTAAACAAACAAGTTTTTCAAAAGAAAACGGTTGTTTCAAAGATAAAAGAAAAACATGTAGTGTCAAAACGAGTCACTTTACAGACTTCACCTGACAAACAAAGAGGGGTAAATTCAAACAAAAATGTCATAGTACCTAGAATGTACAGAGTTGTCACAACACAAGAATCACAAACAAACGAAGCTAAGAGTGATTTATCTTCTACATGAATAAATGCTGCATCTAGTGTTAGAAGACCAATGAATAGAGATTCACATGTCAAGAATAGTGTCTTAGCTAACTTTAAGAATACAATCAAAGAAAGTAGAAGTTTATGTTAGGAAAAATAAGCAAAAGAATAATACATCTGCAAATGTTAATCTCAACAAAGAGAATGTAAATGATGTGTATGTTGCAAATGCTGCTAAAGCGAAAACTCTATTATGTGTTTCTTGTATGCAAAATGTGCTTATTCCATGTCATGATAAATGTCTTGCAATATATAAATTGAATATGCATTCGAATTATCGTAAAGCCTTATCCACTAATTCTAGAACACCAACATCTTCAGACACTACTTATGTAGTTCTTAAGACTAGGTTTTCTGTGAACGTTGACAATTATCTAGTCTTTAGATACTACTATGTAGTCTTCCAAACTAAGATTGATTGTAGGAAGTGCCACAAACACTAAAACATATGTCTTATGCTGCTTATAAGGACAATGAACAAAATTAAGAGGATAATTTTCATGCATATACATGAAGAAACAAAATTCAATCAAGTTGAATCATAACCAAATGTTGTTTGGTCTCCCGTTAACACAACTCTGAATGTTCATAATAGTCGTTCATCTGTGAAATCATCGGGTCCTGTTAAGAAATGGGTAGTCAAATTGCCCACTTGTCCATGTGTTAGTTCTTCGTGTGTTGCAGGTAGTCCAGAACGTTCTTTGGATTGTTGACAGTGGTTATTCAAAGCATATGACGGGTGATCGATCAATGCTGTAAAATTTCATTGAGAAATTCATGGGCACCATTTGCTTTGGAAATGATAATTTTGCAGCAATCACAGGCTATGGCGATTATATACAGGGCAACATCACTATTTGTCATGTATATTATGTTGAAGGTCTTGGACTTAATCTCTTTAGTGTTAGGCAATTTTTGTAGATGGTGACTTTTAGAAGTGGCTTTTAGTTCCCAAGACTTGTTTGCTGCGAAATTAGAAGGGATGATTGCTCACAGGATGACGCGAATCAAATTTGTATACTATCTCCATTTTTGACATGGATGTTTCTTCTCCTGTTTGTTTGATGTCCAAAGCAACTTCGACAAAGTCATGGTTATGGCACCGTCAACTTTCACATCTTAATTTCGGTACCATAAATGATCTTACAAGACTTGACTTGGTTGATGGTCTTCCAAAGTTCAAATATGGAAAGGATCACCTTTGTTCTGCTTGTGAAAGAGGGAAAAAGCAAGAAAGCTTTCTCATTCCACCCAGTTTGGTTCATAGAATTATGTTATGATCACTCCAAATTGGAATTACTTCATATGGATTTATGCGGTCCAATGAGGGTAGCTTCAATCAATAGAAAGAAGTATATTCTTGTTATAGTGGATGATTATTCTCGATATGCATGCATTTGCTTTCTTCATTCGATAGACGAAACTCCAGAGATTATAAAGAAATTCATTGCTCAAGCTCAACTGAATTATAAAGCCAGAGTTTGCAAGATTCGTAATGACAATGGTACTGAATTCAAAAATGGACTCTTAAAAGCTCATTATGAAAAGTTAGGCATCATGCAACAATTTTCAACGGCTCGTACGCCTCAACAAAATGGAGTGATTAAAAGACGTAATCGTACTCTTGTTGAGGCTGCTAGAACAATGCTTATCTTTTCTCGATTCTTGAAAAAAATGTTCAAAGATGTCAAAAGCAAAGTGTTGATTTTGAATTAAAGTTACAACATGCAAAAGAAAAACATAAATGGGAGTCAACTTTTAACAATAAAATCATAAATCCTCTTGATTACTAGATTTCAACAAGTTGGAGAAATCTTGGATATAGAGAACGTGTCTTTGGATTTTACAGTGTAATTTTGATGAAAAGAACGAGGACATGTAAAAATTAGATATCAAATGATTTCATTCAATCAAAAAGACACGATCTCAATCTAAAAAAGAAATGGATGAATTAATTGCTCATGTCTTTGAGAAAATATATGCATATGGTGCTATTCTTGCTGAGAATCGGAATCTTTTAAGTACCATATCTGAGTTAAAAACTAGATTGGAAACTGTTGAAGAAGGTAAGTCTGTAAATACTAAGTTTGACATGACAAATGTTTCTAAAAATCTTCTTTGTGTCACACCGCTAAACAAACAAGTTTTTCAAAAGGAAACGGTTGTTTCAAAGACAAAAGAAAAACATGTAGTGTCAAAACCAGTCACTTTACAGACTTCACCTGACAAACAAAGAGGGGCAAATTCAAACAAAAATGTCATAGTACCTGTAATGTACAGAGTTGTCACAACACAAGAATCACAAACAATACGAGTAACGAGAGATTTATCTTCTTGCAGGGACATGAATGCTGCATCTAGTGTTAGAAGACCAATGAATAAAGATTCACATGTCAAGAACAGTGTCTTAGCTAACTCTAAGAATTCAGCAAAGAAAGTAGCAGTTTATGTTAGGAAAAATAAGCAAACAGATAATACATCTGCAAATGTTATCTCAAACAAAGAGAATGTAAATGATGTTAATGTTGCAAACCATGCTAAAGCGAAATCTCTGTTATGTGTTTCTTGTATGCAAAATGTGCTTATTCCATGTCATGATAATTGTCTTGCAAATTTAAATTGAATGTTGCATCTTGAGTGTTAGTAGAGAGCTTATCCACTAATTCTAGTAACACCAAGGACTTCAAAAACACTATAATGTGGTTTCTTAAGACTAGGTTTTCTGAGAAGTTGACACAATCTAAGTCTTTAGATATTACTTCTTTAGTCTCCAAACCTAAGATTGATGTAGGAAGTGCCTCAAAAGCTAAACATAAGGTCTCTAGTGCTTCTATTCTTTCGTTTTCAAACAATAGAATTGTGTTAGAGTCTGTACGGTTTTTAAGATCCCTTTTGGTGTTATGGTGTCTTTTGTTTGAGTAACATATTTTACAATTAATGTCTAATCATAAAAACCCTTTGGAAGTATTGTGTTGGTGTTTGGAGAAAACTGTGTATAAAATGATCTTTGTGAATAGATTTTATTATAAAAAGAAAGTTTAAAGTGATTCATAGTAGTAAGGTACGATACACCATTAGATAACCATCTCTAGATTTTTATGACAACCAGAATAAATTTTTCAAAGATAACATTTAAGACAATTTTATTTATTATTTAAAATTATTTTTAAATTTAAAGTGACTTCTTCATTTTAAATTGATTTTTATAAAAACATTATTTAATTTGGTCTTTTGAGTAAAGTCGATAATTGGTATAAAAATTTCCGTTTTTAGTATTGATTTTTATTATGTGTTCAATTGTCGTGGTACGCTTGTTGATTTTCTTTCGTTGCGTTTTCACTCGGTGCATATACGTATCCTTTCTTTCAAAGGATTCTTATGTCATTTGATCCACGTCTATTTGCATATGTGAATCTCCTATATGCATTATGAGCTTTGATTCGATATTTGTTTGTTGTCCTATTTGATTATTGTAACCCTTGGAGTTCGTTGATACCATTGAGTCGTGGAAGCTTTGATGTGATTGTGGGAATGGACAGGTTGTCCAAGAGGAAGTTTGTGATAGTATGTCATGAGAAGGTGGTTAGGATACCGTTGGAAGGTGATGAGATACTTCGGGTTCATGGTGAACGTACTCAAGGAGTCGTGAAAACCTTAATGAACACAAAGGTAGGTGAATCAAAATTGAGTGATATTTTTGTCGTATGAGATTTTATTAATGTGTTTCCGGAAGACTTATCAATGACCAATGCAACGACAAGTTGAGTTCCGCATAGATTTGGTTCATGGAGCGACGCCGGTCGCAAAGTCTCCATATCGTCTAGCACCCTCGGAAATGCAAGAATTGTCTGGACAACTTCAAGAGTTGCAAGATGAAGGTTTCATATGACCTAGTCATTTTCCGTGGGGAGCACCAGTGTCGTTTGTTAAGAAGAGGAGCATGGAGTTCATTTGAAGTTAGTGTTGGAATTACTGAGGAAGGAGAAGTTGTACGCTAAGTTTACTAAGAGTGAGGTGGTGAAGAATTGGGAAGTACCTACGACACCATCTGAGATATGATTATTCTTAGGATTGGCAGGTTACCTACCTACGTTTCATCGCAAACTTTTCTAAGATTGTTAAACCCCTTACTTCCCTAACTTAGAGGAATCAAAAGTACGAGTGGGACGCAGAATGAGATGAGGCTTTCTAGACTTTGAGGAATGACTTGTGTGACGCTTCGATTAATCGAATGTAGGTTGATGCGTTGAGTAGAAAGGGAGAGTGAAACTAAGACGAGTAAGGGCAATGTCCATGACTATCCAGTCAGTTGGTTTATAGGCAAGATATTGGCCTACTCCAAAGATGAGACGTCCAAGTAGAGAAGGCCAACGAATGTTACGTGAACGGCTGGTTCCAACAAATGGAAAAGAGGGTAGATGATGGTTAGTACTTTATGGGTTAAATTGTATAGTGAGTATAAGTATGAAATTCGCTACCATCCAGGTAAGGCAAATGTTGTGACTGATGCGTTAAGTAGGAAGGAACGAGTAAAACCTAGACGTGTTCGAGCGATGGCTATGACCATTCAGTATGGAGTAAGAGGAATGATATTGGAAGCCCAAAGTGAGGCGTTCAAGCAAGAGAACGTACTCGCATAAAAGGCTTCATGGGTTAGATTGACATATGGAAAGGAATGAGGGCGAGAGTTTGTATTTCATGGACCGTATATGGGTTCCATTAGTTGGAGGAGTGAGAACGGTGATCATGGATGAAGCCCACAAGTCTAAGTACTCTGTGCATCCAAGAGCAGATAAGATGTATCATGATCTTCGAGATATATACTGGTGGCCGGGTATGAAGAGAGATATTGCTACATATGTTAGTAAGTGTTTAACATGTTCTAAAGTAAAGGCAGAGCACCAAAGGCCTTCGGGCTTATTGCAACAACTTGAAATACCGGAATGGAAGTGGGATAAGATCACTATGGATTTTATCACTAAGCTACCTAGGTCAAAGAATGGGCATGACACGATTTGGGTCATAGTTGATAGACTGACTAAGTTGGCTCTTCTGGCTATAAGAGAAGACTATAGTACGGAAAGATTGGCGAAGATTTACATCGATGAAATAGTCGCGCGATATGGAGTTCCTGTGTCGATTATTTCAGATAAAGATGGAGGGTTTACATCGCGATGCTGGAGATGTACAAAGGCTTTAGGGAACATGCGGGATTTGCGTACGGCTTTCATCACAACGGTTATGGTCAAAGTGAGCGTACGATTCAGACTTTAGAGGATATGCTTAGGGCATATGTGATTGATTTTGGTGGTAGCTAAGATGTTCATCTACCATTGGCTAGGTTTTCCTATAATAATAGCTATCATTCGAGCATAAGGTGTGCCCCGTTCGAAGCTTTGTATGAAAGAAAATGTAGGTCGCCTATTTTATGGGCTGAGATTGAAGAAAGTAGTTTGTTTAGACCTGAATTGGTTTAAGAAATGGCTGATAAAGTGGTGTTGAAAAAAGAGAAGCCCAAAACGGCGAGAGAGCGTCAAAAGAGCTATGTTGATAATAGGCGTAGCGTTATGAGTTTAGGAGGGTTGATCAGGTGTTGTTAAAGGTGTCGCCATGGAAGGGCGTAGTGCATTTTGGAAAGAAGGGTAAGTTAGCACTGAGATATGTAGGGCCATTTGAGATTCTTGAAAGAATTGGTCCTGTAGCTTATCGGTTGAGATTGCCTAAGGAATTGAGTAGAGTACATGACACGTTTCATGTGTCAAACCTAATGAAGTGTTTGGTGGATGCTAGTTTGCATGTGCCATTGGTCGAGTTTTTTAGGTTGACAAAACTCTTCGTTTTATTGAGGAACATGTTGAGAATAGTGACCGTGAAGTTAAGAG
The DNA here is from genome assembly GCA_026074375.1 of Tanacetum coccineum. Lineage (NCBI taxonomy): Eukaryota > Viridiplantae > Streptophyta > Magnoliopsida > Asterales > Asteraceae > Tanacetum > Tanacetum coccineum. Next base: position 57,690 of record BQNB010015827.1, read on the forward strand.
GTTAAAATGTAGTAGAATGGTGGTAGTTAAGGTCCATTTAGGCTCAAAGCGAGGTCTTTAGGACTTCAGGTAAACTGAGTATCCACACTTGTTCGTTAAGCATGGGATCATTGGGAGTTTTAGTTGATGTTGGGTACGTAAGGTTTCTTGTAGACCTTAGTATGACCTTAGATGTGTTTGTGTGATTTTGGTTAAAGTTATTTTATGAATAAACTCGAAGTCGAGCCGATTCTTCAAAACCGTTAGGCCTTGTAACAACTTATAACTTGGTTTCAAGCAGTTCATGTTTGATGAGTTGCAAGACCGGGTTGTAAATGACGTTGTTACGCAACTTAAGGTTTTTGACGAGTTTCCTCGATGACTGGCGAGGTTCAGGTAGTTGGATGTTTCTTTTTGTTTGGAGCGGTTATTTTGCTATGTGTACCCTTTTGTGGGCAGGTAAAGTTGTTAGCAGTAAGATATCTTATGAAAGTTAGTTGGATTTCAAATGGTAACTTTGAGTTAACATGGGTATGGGAGGACTACTTGAAAGATAAGTAGCCTCGATTAATTGTTTGGTAATGATAGAGTTGAACCTTTTGGTTAAATCTCGGGACAAGATTTCCTAAAGGAGGGGATACTGTGACAACCATGACTTGAGCAGGTTAGTTAAACCGTTAGTGTTGATATGGTTTATGTGTTTATATTCGTTATGTGGATTGTGTGAGAGTTGGTAATCAATCCATTGAACGTGATCGTCTCATTGGGATTGGATTGGTGATGGATTTGGTTAAGTTCCTTTCGTTCACTTTTGGTGGCAAGGAAATGACTTTTGTGGTTTTGGCCTTTTTGCGTTAATTGTGTAAGTATTATTACGTATACGTATTTATGTGTTAGTAAAATTAGGTATGAATAGGCTTTAGTGGTTAGAATAAGAAAGAAATGAAATTTCTATTTTTGGAAAGTTAGGTTTAATAAAAATGAAAAGTTATTTATTTTAAAAGCCTAGTAAATTGCGTTTACGCAAAAAGGTTTACTCAAATAAGCTTAGGTTTTTATAAAAACTTAAGGTAATACAAATAATTAAGTAATTAATAATTAAATAAAAAAAGAAAAAAAAAGGTTTAAGGTTCGGCCCGGTTGTTTTTGGTTTATAAGGGGGAGGGAAAAGGAAATCAAATCATACTCTAATTAAATTGTATAAGATATCTATCCTTAACCATTTTGTCAACTTATAAATAACAAAAACCTTCTCCCCTTGTGGGTGCTTTTGATTGTTCCAGTCGAGTTTTATCAAAGGAGGAATAAGAAAAAATATTTTTTTCAAGTTTGGTGATTTTTTATGTTCCAGATTCGAAGATTTAAGGTATAAATTATAATCTTTTGAGTTAATTATCATTAAAAACATGTAATAATTATTATGATGGATAATTAGGGTTTCATAACATCTGTATTTAATGATTTAATTAACCATGTTATAATGATTATGGGTTTTAATTAGGATCATATGGTGTATTCGTTAGGGTTTAGATCGCGTTAGAACTTGATTTGATTAGGGCAGAATTTAGGGATGTGTTGTTCGGCTGTTATCTCGATGATGGTAATAGCTTTTGTCAAGTTTCCAGTGTCTATGATGTATCTCAGAGAGTCTAGTTTCCATAACATCTGGCATCGAAAGTTTTAAGGTCGGGAAGTCATTCAATTGTTGGTTACGATAAAAGTTGTCAAAAGCAGTAAATGCGGTCAGATTTTTAGGTCAGATTACGAGGCGTAAAACCCCCACTTAAAAATTAGAATTAGGATTAGTCAAACCTTACAGGAATTTAGTTCTATGTGTTATATAAAAATCCTAAAGAGAGATTACTTATTTGGAGTCTAAGTATGGTTTTTAGGTCCAAACTTTTTAGTGTGCGATGAGATCCGAAACTGAGTAGTTAAAAGTTTGATTTTATTTGGGGCACTTAAGCGGGGAAATAAATTAGTGGGAAAATCCTGGAGATATTAGACTCATGGTATTGAACCTGTGATTTTTGGTAAAATTTATAAAGCTCAGTAGGTATGGTTTAGAAAATAGTAAAGTGACGTCAAAATTCTGCGTTTTCAGGTAAATTGTAAGACTTTGGAAAAGTGTGTAAACATGTTGGTTAAGGTTGGGCATGGTGTCATGGTGACCCATGAGGGTAATTAAACACCTTAGACATCCATCATATGATTGTTACATGGGCATAAGCTTCTGGCTTGGTCGCGTGTAACACGTGTTTGTTTTGATTGTTTAGTTTTGTGCAAGAATTTGGAATTTGCTTAAGCATCAGGTGAGTTTCATAGCCCCTTTTTCTTATGTTTTCTTAGGGTGAAAATGATGCTATGAGTTTAAATGTTTTTAGTTCTGTTATTTATGTAGTTTTAAATAAGGTATGGGCTATACGTGACTATTGTATGTTATGTGCTACTGCTATTGTTGTGGTGTTTGGGACACGTTTCCGTTCCTTGTTTTGTTTTATGCTTTGAGCAATGACCATCTCAATACATTGATGGATTGTTAGTAGTGAGCGTGATCGTCTCATTGCTGTGGATTGTTGATAGTGAGCATGATCGTCTCATTGTTATGGATCATATGACATGTTCTGTTCCCTTGTTTGTGATGTTGAGCATGACCGTCTCAACATGGTTTGGTGTGGTTGCATGTTAGCTTGTATGATAGTTCATTTAATATCCTGCTATGCTATGTTTATTTATCACAGTAATTGGTTTTGAAAAGGATTGTTATGTGTGTCTTAAACCTATGACTCTCACCAACTTTATGTTGACGTTTAAGCATCATTTTCAGGTGAGCACCATAGGAATAAGACAGAGAGAAGTGGCTAGAAAGAGACCGTAGGATGTTATGGAATTTATTGCTTTATTGTCTTGAATTTTACCTTGTTTGGATTATGGATATTTGTTGCATGTCTTTGTATTGGCTAGAACTTCCGTTCCATCAATAAAGACACCATTTGGATTTTGGTAGTTTTATGGGTATGTTATGACACTTTGTTGTCTATGCTTTATTATTTATTCATATTGATTTCTCTGTTTAGACGCACCATTGTGTTGTGATATTTCTTTCCTCGTTACAGCCTGCGTTTACGACCTTGGCGGGGTTTTGTGACAACGTGGATGAAAGCGAAGTGAGTATTTTCATTGGTGTTTGCTCATTGTGTTAATCCAACAATCATGGGACCGAGATGATTTGAAAAAGGAAAAACCAAAGCAGAGCATTGGAGTTTTTATTGGTATTCGGAAACATCAAGAGGGTTTTTTTCAAATCTATAAACTAAAGCTCCAATAAGGTTTATGGAAACCATTCATGTCATGTTTGTGAGTCTTACAAGCTATGGTTTCTGAACATAAGGTTTGTTTAGAACCCGCCACTTCAAACGAGTCAACAATAATACTTTCATCTGCAGGACACAATGTATACTTCACCAAAGAAGATTTAGAAAATTTGTTCGGTCCAATGTTTAAAGTAATATTTTGAGACAAGGTCTTTTGATACACCCATCAATTCCGCTGCACAACCGACTTAATTTCATGAAGACTCATCTTCCACATCTTCGATCATTGTTGAAGAACATGAGGCTCCTCCTATTGAAACTACATCTGACGAACAAACTTCTCCAATTTCTTTGACAAACGCTGATGAAGTCAATCAAGAAGATTCTGCTAATTTTAATGGCAACTTGGATTTTGTTCCATATAATGCTTCAAGTCATGAGGAAATTGAATCCTCTACAGCTGCTCTAGAACCATCAATTGTGCAAATTTCACCAAAAGTACAACCCTCAAACTCACATTTAGACAAAAGATTATCCTCTAGATCAAGTTATTGGTGACCTATCCAAACCTGTAATGACACGTCAAAGGCTTCAAACAGATTTCGAGGTTTGCATGTATGCATTAACCGTCAGCACTATCGAACCAAAGAATATCAAAGAAGCTATGGCCGATCACAGTTGGATTGAGTCCATGCAAGATGAGTTGAATCAATTTGAGAGACTACAAGTTTGGGAACTCGTTCCATGACCAGAAGGAAAGAATATTATTGCTCTCAAATAGCTCTGGAAGAATAAGTGTGATGCTGAAAATATTGTGGTTCGAAACAAAACTTGTCTTGTGGCAAAAGGATACAGGCAGGAAGAAGGAATTGATTGTCATTTGCTCCTGTTGCTCGCCTTGAGGCCGTTCGGATGTTTATTGCTTATGCTGCTCATAAGAATATCACCATCTTCCAAATGGATGCCAAAACGGCTTTTCTCAGTGGTTCATTGAAAGAGGAGGTTTATGTTAGCCAACGTGAAGGGTTTATTGATCCAGAATTCCCAGATCACGTCTACAGGTTGAAAAAAGCTCTGTACGGTCTTAAGCAAGCACCTCATGCATGGTATGACAAATTATCTTCTTTCCTAATTGAACATGGGTTCACTAAAGGTATTGTTGACCCAACTTTGTTCACACGACGTCACGGGGATGACATATTACTTGTTCAGGTATATGTTGATGATATTATTTTTGGATCGACAAATCTAGATTTTTCAAAACGTTTTGTAAATCTAATGAAAAAAAATTTTGAAATGTCAATGATGGGTGAACTAAAGTTCTTTCTTGGACTTCAAGTTCTTCAATCTCCCCGTGGCATATTTATAAGTCAGTCACAATATGCTATTGAGTTATTAAAGAAACATGGTCTAGATGAGTGAGGTATCAATGAGCACTCTATGCAATGATGAGACTGGATGCTGATTTACAAGGCACTCCTACCGATCAAACGACTTATCGTCGTATGATAGGAGGGCTAATGTACCTAACAGCCAACTGGCCAGACATTGCTTATGCTACTTTTGTATGTGCTCGCTATCAAACACGTCCTACGGTTAAACACCTCAAAGAGGTTAAACGGATCTTTCGATACCTAAGACAGTCCTACAACATGGGACTATGGTATTGAAAGATTTGGATGAATAATTGCATATTCAGATGCGGACCATTGCAGAGATATAAAGATGACTGTTAAAAGGATTCAGGAGGATTACAATTTCTAGGTGAAGCTTGTGAGCTGGAGTTCAAAGAAACAATATTGTACTACGATGTCTACTGCTGAGGCTGAATATGTTTCCTTGTCTGCTTGCTGTGCATAAGTCATTTAGATGCGTACACAACTGCTAGACTATGGATACAAGTACAACCGAATTCTGATGTATTGTGATTCCAAGAGTGCCATTGCTATCTCATGCAATCCGGTTCAGCATTCAAAGACAAAGCACATAGACATTCGGTATCATTTTATTAAGGAACATGTTGAGAAGGGTACTGTGGAACTTTACTTTGTCGGCACAGAATACCAACTTGCGGATCTATTTACTAAAGCTCTTCCTAAAGAACACTTTGAGTATTTGGTTCATCGCATTGGTATGAGATATATGACTCCAACTCAGTTGGAATGTCTGATAAAGTTATATTCTTGAAAATATCATACATCGAAAACATGTAAATAAATTTTCGAAAAACAAAACAAAAATTGCAAAACTTCAAAAATACAAAAAGATTTGTCATTTTTTTTATGAAAAAAAGAAAAAAAAACATATATTAAAGATACTAATCTGAGGGGAAGTTCTTGCAAAATTTCATTCTTATACATCATTTCTGAAATTAAATGAAAACAATGATCTCTCAAATAAATTGACTTTGAAAAATGATATATTTTCGAGGGGGAGTTTTAATTTAGAAATTTAAATTGGACTTTGAAAAACAAAAATCTTCATTTTTCGGACTAAGTGTTTAGCATGATTTCATTGTAATGGGAAGTTTAGGATAATATTGGTTAAATTTTGAAAAGTCGTCAATACTCGAGGGGGAGTTTTTGAAAATTTCAAATCAAAATTCGAAAAATAAATGAGTTAAATCGAAAAAGGAAAACCACAGGGGCTGAAACTGTCGTTCCTCAAACTTTGATATTCGGTTACTATATAAGGAGGAAAATGTTTATTTTTACTTTTTATTTTCACCGAATCCATTAACCGAGTTTGAGAAGAAAATCCAAGAAACGTTTTCTGACTTCATTATAACGACTACAATCATTTTTATTGCTCAAACGTAAGTGGATATGCATATGGAATCAGTTATAAGCTGTTTTGACTTATCGAAAACTCGATAAGGTTTGATGATTACCGAGTTTATGATTTATTGAATTTGTGATAATTGATTAGGATCTAGGTCTATAATAATCAATGATTAGATGGAAATATGTGAAAAATAGTTTAGAAATGGTCTTACATAATAAATTCGATGCTAAAAATGAAACTCGAAAAAAAGTGCGGTGGTTATAGAGTTTATGTTATCGAGTTTGCTTTGACTGTATTGTTTTTGAAGTTTATTAAAACTTAAATAGATCGAGTTTGTTTGTAATCAGTCAAAGGATTTACTTTTTATTCTTAGTTTGTTCAAATTTAGAAAAAATCAAACTCAAAACCCTTATTCTGGTAATATTCAATAAGTCAAAAAGTCAAAATCTGTAAAATGAGGTTTGTGGATAAGTGAATGCTTATGATGATTAATTCTTGAATGTCTGAGGAACAAAACGATCAGTCTCTCATGTGTTTTTCAAAACATCAAATGATTGTGCAAAAGGAAACAAGTTTTAATGCATTCTAAGTTATGTGTCAAATAAGTCTATTCATAATTGTTTAAGTGGTCTAAGTCATGTCCGGTTTAGACCGTTTTCTACAATGAACAAAATGAGGAGTGAGTGACTTAGTGACCATTCAGTTATTGAATTAGATCCGTTTGTCTTCATTGTTTAGGATTCATGACAAAAAGTAAAAGTGAAAAAGTTTTTATAACTTGAATCTGAAAAATCCAAGTCTCAATTGTTTAAGTGGTCTAAGTCATGTCCGGTTTCGACCGTTTTCTGCAATGAACAGAATGAGGAGTGACAAAACCTTAGTGACCATTCAGTTGTGGATTTGTTATTGAATGATTCTATGTTATACGAAAAGTTTTTGTCACATGATTTCTGAAAAAGTTCTCAAAAATCTGTTAGTGTCAAAATGGTACTCTTTCATAAAAATGATTTTAAGAAGATGTATGATTTCTATTTCAGTTTTCATAAAAGCGTCTTGATTAGAACCAAAAGAGAAATTTTCATCTTTCTTGAAAGAGTATCATGTCACAAATAATTTCTTGTGAGGATATTCCAAAAAACAGAACGAGAGAGCTAAATCCATACGCGGAAAAAGCAAATCATGTGTGTTCGAAAAAAGAATTGCCAGAGAACACACAAAAATGATAATCAAAAAGAAAGATTCGATAAAGCGATTTTATTGGCATTGCTAGAAAAAGCAAGAACGAGCACATGAGAAACAAACTAATCAAAAATATGTTCGAAAAGAGATTGCCACGGGGGACATATAAAGAAGACATGTGTGCTAAACGACCAAAATGTCAAAGGATTGTTTGTTACTAACATCTTTATTTCATTCATTCTAGTAATCATCATGGACACAACAACAACATGCAGTATATGTTCATCCTAGACGAATTATGTCCTCAAACAAGTAGATAAGATCTAATGGTTTGCTAACAATTAGTTGATTTTGATACAGTGCATGGTCCTCCTGAAAGCAAAAATTTGATGATTATCATCAAGGATCATCGGTTATGATTCAGCATTGCTGCTTCTCACTCAGTACCTTGGATCTTATGGCACAATTCTGGCCATACGTTGACGGAAGAAGGATCAAGTATAGGCTCTTGTTTTGCTTGACAAAGAAATCTTTTCTCTTACACTGGATGACTTTAGATCATCTTTAACCTTACACAAGCAAATGACAACTTTCTAATGTTTCATGCCCTCACCATCTATTTTTAGACCTTGGTTCCATTATCTAAAAAAATGAATTGGGATTTACAATGGAGCTGAAGACATCATCAAGCTTTAAGACAACTGGTCTTCTGCAGCCATGGCAAACATTGTGCAAGATATTTTCCAAATACTTGACAACACGCATAACTGGATGGGATAAACCACCATTGCAGATAATGCAAATGATGTATTGCTTTATCAATAACATTCATGTTGATTATGCGGAGCTACTATGGGAAGGACTTTATTATTCTCTTCATCATCCAACATCTTCGATTCCTTATCCCAGATTTACTAAGATCATCATTAGTCATTACATGACTAATTTTCCTAAGATCTCAAGGCGGCTGCCCCCCCACCCTCACCCACATACACCCCCCCTCCCACCCCCCAACCACCCCCCCCCCCCCCCCCCACCCACCGCCCCCCCCCCCCCCCCCCCCCCCCACCCCCTCTCCACCTCCACACCCACCCCCAACCCCCCACCCCCACCCCACCACCCCCCCACCCACACACCCCAACCAAACACACCCCCCCCCAACCCCCACACCCACCACCCACACCCCACCACCCCCCCAACCCCCCCCAAGGACCTATATCCCAAATTTAAATATTATTATAAACTTACAAATATCTTTAATTCAGGAAGTCTCCAATGATATCTTTTGCATTACTATTCCATACTTCTATGATCTCATATTAAATTACAATACATATATCCTTACTGAAGGTATGCTGTACTTTTTATTAATTCTCCCTTTCAGGTAGGCCTTGACTGAATCCTTATCACTCACGTGCACTACACCACTGTCTCTACTTCTATGCACAGACCACGCCGATAATTGAATCTGACCTAATTTACAGAGCATCCAAGTGAACACGGCGTAGACAACACACCCTCAGTGCTCTATCACCTTTAGTAGTAAGTGACTTCCAATTGCAATGATGTATATACACGTCCATGCTGTCTCGCTAGATCTGAACTCCCAGCACATTAGAGTGTGCCTACCTGTGACCTTTCGTAATCCTCCACGTTGAATCTGTATACAGAACGCTGTCTCTAACTCAAGACTCTCTGACTTTCTACTCGCAGAACCTCGCCTGCATCTCTAACTACATCACAGTACACGCATCGGTAGAGAATAGAATTATTGCTTATGTATGAATGCATGAATTGTATTGTCACTAGAGAGGGAGATTAGAGACCTCACTAAGAACCCGCTCTATAGTCACTCAGTCAGTGTCGAACGCGCTGTGTGTGTCAATGCTATGTGACTCTATCACCATGTATGACTAGTTATCCCCTCAGCCACCCATGTTACCGTAATATCTGTTTAACGATACATTTGTTACGCCTAATCGTTGCACAGAGATTCAGAGACATGTTTAGGTCGATGAATGCTCAAGAGACTCTCACTGTACTTATGAAGTGAGTTTTGATAGAGTACACTCATAGAACCATGATAGAGTGTGTCATCTCAAATAGATGAAGTCGTTGCTCGAGGTGTGTGTCTTTTTCGATATTAATCCTCTAGTGATGATTTGTTGGTGGTCATATATGTTCTGATTAGTGTGCGTTCGTCACATAGATATGTAGGAGCTCTCATCACAGCCAAGTTGAGACGAGTGAATTCGATTCTACAGAGCTTGTTGAATTGAGCGTGCGTGTCCATTCTGATGTGTACGTATTTGTGATTGTGAGTATGCTCGCTAATAGAAAGGAATTGTTGTAGTAGGGAGAATTGAGAGAGTGTTATTGGAGATAGGTAGTCAGAGCTCATTGTCTGGCTCGCGAATTCACTCGCTCCAGCGCTAGATTCTCTCGTATCGCTTCGCATTCGCATCTGCTATCGCTACTCCGCAGCTAGCGACTACCGTAAATACGGTGACTGATGAGGTATTTAGACGCGCGCCAGGTGGAGTGAGTCGGTGTAACTGTGTCTAGTCCGACTAGGTATCAAACGATACTCACCATAGTCGTATTTCTAAGGAGTTCTGCGCTGTCTTTTGCTGTACTATCACGCGTGCAAGGAGAGAATGGCCACAAACCGATCTTCTATCTTTATGTCAAAGCCAAACCTGCTCGTTTCAAACGTTACAAGAGTTTCTTTCAGGAGTTACAGGGACGTTATGGATATTTGTTTGAACATCTGAAAGCAAAGTTCTTGTCAAAGAAGTCATTTGATACTCTTGTTGATCATCTCCAGGAAGTAATGGTTGAATCTCTACCCACGATGGTAGATAAGCATATTAAGGAGCAAGTAGCGAAGCAAGTTCCTGATTAGGTTAAAGTAGTGCAAGGTTTCTCAGAGGATGCTTGCAGAAGGAATGCTTTTGGAAAGGGCAATCGTGAATAAAGGACAGGAGACTCTATTAGGATTATTGCTAGAAGCATACGTTACAGAGAGATCGGAGTGGAGGATTACAGGATGAAATGTAAGTAAAGTGTGATTTCTAAAGAGCAATTGATAATACACAGCCTATCAGTCTGGGTTGATGAGCCGTAAGAAGTGATAGTCTTGAGATAATATTCTCTATTGAGTCATCATGTCAGAACCACAACAACATATGTTCCTGAACAACAATATTAACTGTATCTTTCAATGAAAAACAATCCTCGGTTGCAGCAATAGGACATAGCAATATGGCTGGCACTTTAGATGAAATTTAAGACACTTCAGGTACCTCAAACTACTTGTAGAACTTCTGTCGTTCGCCCAAGAGATCAGGATGACCCTCATGATGATGCTCCTCCTGAGGGGGAGAATAATGCAAAGCGAAAGAAGACATCTGAGTACGAAGCATATGTGACTTGAGAGTCGTCTGGACAAGTTAATGAAAGTAAACAAAGTCCATCATCTTCAAGTAATCAAGAGCAAGTTGATGATTATAATTTTTGGACTGAGTCGTATGCTTCAGATGATGATGAAATACCAATGAAGCAAGTATCACAAGACATTATGGAAGAAGTGTCACTGACTATTAATGAGGCAGAGCTAAAGAAAATTGCTGATGAGATGTTGAGACAAAGATGTACTTCAGGAGATGTATCATCAGTCATATGATCAGATGAAGAATTTCTTGAAAGTGCATTGTTTGGGAGATGAGCACGAAAGGAATTCTTGCATTCTCAAATCACGAGAAGACCACACCTCTCGTTCAAAGCTGTCAGAGAGTATCCTTGAAGCCCAGCATTTGTCTCTGATAAATCAAGAATCTATGGTATTTTGGAGAAAGGGAAATTCAGGGGCCTGAGTAAGGTAGTGTTGTCACTCACAAGTTTCCTGCATTATTTTCAATGATGTTATATCAAAGAACGGAATTCTAGATGGGTTAATAAGTGTGGTAAGAAATTTAATCTTATGCTCGATATGGTGTTGAACATTGGAAGAATCCTCATGCAAAGATCTTCTACATAAAAAGGCAAAAAGAGCCTGAAAAACCAAAGGAAGTTGTTTATTCAAATTCAAAGATCATTCAAGTTATCAAGACACATTGGGAAACTGGGCCATGAACACAAGTTCATCACAGAGATAGTTGCAGAAGTAAAGAAGATGCACAATGAGTACATAGTGGCAATTACGGAGTTTGATTACATGAATCTCAGTAAGAATGATATTAGATATCTACTTGTTATCATGAATGGCAAGGTTCCTGACTATGCAGAAACAGGGTTGCTATGGTCTTTATCAGTATTCATCAGAAGTTCAGTGATATGGGAAAGAGTGCATGATTTTCAACTTGGAATTGAAAGTTATCAACAGAAAGTTAATCTCACTGCACCAACAATATCTTTCCCAGGAGTTGAAAAACACAAAATGTTCTCCATCATCTATGAGCCCGTGCATGGAATCATATACAAGAATAGCAAGAAAGAGAAAAGGGTGATGAGACATTCAGAGATTCATAAGTTTTGTGATGCAACGCTAAACAGAGTATTAGAAGGATTAAGGAGTTACAATAATGATGTTAAGTATGGATATATTCAAAGAGATCTCACCAATGAAGAAGTTGAGTATCTGAAATTGTTTGAAGAAGAGATTGAAGTAAGATTGAAGTATCGAAATCAGATGAGAAGATGGGAGATGTATGTGAATGGAAGACCACTTGGACCACGAAGAGAACGCCCAGAATAATCGACCCTTAGGGGGAGATTGTTAGGTTCATAAAAAGTGTCGATTATGTGATTTAGTTATTAGTCTTTATTTTGTTTAGAATAAAGTAGTTTGTAATAAGGTATATTATGCTAAAAGTAAGAAATAGCATAATTGCCAAAGAATAGGGACTAGATGTGAAACATTAGAAAAATAAAGGAAGGGAAGCTTCCTTCCTTCTCCTATAAATACCCCTTCTAATCATCATTAGAAGGTGATGCCTTGTAATAAACTTTTCCTTTTTCCCTCCATTTAATAACATTTGAAATTTGAATACTTGTCATCCTCTACTATTCTCTCCAAGCTTTCATGGTTGATTATGTATGATTCAAGATAAACAAGACCTAACAAGTGGTATTAGAGCCATTAAAGAATTAGAGTGATTTGATTTGTGAGTCTTTAACACGTCCGAAAACCTCAAAATGATATTGGGTGAATTCGGTTGAGATTTTTGAGCGTTCGAGTTGTGTTTTGGAAGCTATTTCGAGTATTTGGACGTTATCGAGTGTTCGACTAGATTTGACGTATCGTATTATTGTGGAGTTTGCATTTTTAGTAGTGTTTTCTCATTCTCGGAAGTAGTTGTCGTATTCTTGGCTTATTTCTTTACATTTTTGGAAGCTTAAGTATCACTATTAGTTTAATTTTGGTAGAAAAAGGGTTGTAATAGATATACACGCTTTCTTGGTTCTATCGAAAAATGTATATTAGGAAGTTTGATAAACTCGATTTTCTATCGAGTTTCATTAGTGTTCATACCTTTTCGGTTTTATCAAAAAGTGTGACTCAGGATTTAGTGATTTATTCTTGAAAATTCGATTACAAACATGTTAAACATCACAAGTTCATGGTTTGATCATGAAATTAGATTTTTGAAAGATAAATTCGGTACTGACTAAACTTGGATTTCAAATTCGGTTTTATCAAATTTGTTGTTATACGTGTTCTGGATTTTTTAGTCATCATAACTTTTGGTTTTATCAAGTTTTTGGTTACTGTTAATTCATAATCAAAGAATTTTTTCAAGTCTCGGTTCTATCGAATTTGAAAAAATAAATTTTTTAAAAGAACCTAAAACAAGAAAATCAATTTCTGGTTCATAGCATTTCTGAGTTTAATACGTTTTAAGAATACCAAGTTTGTTAGTATTCTTTGTCCGAGTTTAGTTCTGTCCGAGAAGTGTACTGAGTTTCAGACTACTTGTTATCCGAGAACAGTGTTGTCTGAATTTGATAATTGCTACCGAGTTTGGATATTTTCTCACAAATATTACTCATTTTCGTCTACAAAGATCCAATCTTTGAATCATACGAAATGTCAACATCCAAAATATATCAACAATCCCTTGCTGATGTCGGTTCTGAGACTAGGCCCCCATGATTGAAAGGGGTAGTTATATACCATGGGCAAGTAGATTTAGACGATATATAAATTGAAAGAGGGAAAACCAAAAGTGGCTTAACAAAGCGCTTGATGAAGGTCCTTATTAGTTTGAAATGTTCATTCCTAACAATTCGACAGTTCTGAAATTGAAAACTGCTAAGGATTTACAAGGAGATGCGTTATTACACTATGATGCTGAGATGGAGCTCATGAATCTGATTCTTCTTTCTATTTCAAATGACATTTATAATTCTGTGGATGCTTGCACTTCAGCCAAGGACATGTGGAAAAGAGTTGAACGTCTTATCAGTGGAACTATACAAAACAAAGTTGATAGAGAAACTTGGTTTACAAGCGAATTTGATCAGTTTGTTGCTGAACCAGGGGAAGCACTTGTTTCAGTTTATAATTGTTTTGCTTAGTTAATGAATGATTTCGAAAGAAATGACATGCATTTTCCAATTGTTATAATTAACAGAAAGTTTTTGAATAGCTTGCAACCGGAATGGTTGAAATATGTTACACTAGTTTGTCTTGCTAAACGTTTGATAGTGGATACGTTTGATGATCTTTTTGATTACCTTCAACAATTTCTAGAAACTGGTTAATGTCTCAAGAACAAAGAAGTTAGAAAAATCTCATGATCCTTTGGCTCTCGTAGCACACACGGGTTTATCTTCCGGAAACACATCATCTTATTATGTGACACATCATATGTCTATGGTTGATTATGAAGATGAGTACCATCACGATGATGTTCACATCAATTCTAAAGATCCTCTAGCATTTGTAATGTTGTTACTGGCTCGAGCCATTACTCAAAAATTTTCTACTCCAACAGATAATCGTCTTCGCACTTCATCTAATACCAGAAACCAAGCAATCATTCAAGGTGACAGGGTAAATATTCAAAGCAGGAACTCCGGTAATGCTGGAAGAAATAATATACGAGCTTATGTTCAGGAGGAAATCATAAAGGGATCGAATGCTCCAAATGAGAACGGAAATGCCCAACGGACTATTCAAACCTCGTCTTCAGAAAATACGTCAACTGTTCAATGTTACAACTGCAGTGGAAAAGGACATTATGCTAGGAATTGTCCAAAGCCAAGAGTTCGGGACTCAAAATACTTCATGGAACAAATGTTGCTGGCAAAACAGGATGAAGCTAGAGTAATTCTTATCGATGAGCAGAATGATTTTCTCTTTGCTGATGCTTCATGGATGGAAGAAATTGAAGAACTCAGTGCAAACATATGCTTAATGGTTAGAATTCAACCAGCTGATAATACTTCTGATGCTGGGCCAAGCTATGATTCTGCATTTATAAGTAAGGTACAATCTTCATCCAACAATGAAAATAAAGAAAAAATGTATCCAATTCATACTAAAATTATTAACAGTACTGGTATGTGTGTAATTACACATACCTTTTACCTTTAAAATTGACCCTAAACGACCAAAAACGCACATAAAATGCCATAA
>BQNB010015828.1:0-56665 GCA_026074375.1 Tanacetum coccineum
GTCGAAATTCGCCGAGCCCGATGGGATCCGCCACCTTAGGAATGATATAGACAAAAGAAGCATTACACCCCCTCGATACCTCCATATTATCACCGAACCACCGAACCGCAATTAGTATGTCCGATTTGATAATATCCCAGACTTTTTTATGAACTTAAAATTAAACCCGTCTAGTCCCGGGGCTTTATCCCCCCACACCCGCACACCGCATCCCAAACTTCCTTTTCACAGAACCCTCTCTCTAACGCACGAGCCTCATCCACATCAATTTTTACAATCTTGTTACTACAGAAAATAGGACGAGGAGACCCCCTCTCGGAGAATAGTAATTTATAGTGTGAGGCCATTTCCGCTTTGATTAGATTAGGCACCTCACACCAAACTCCGTTGACGATAAGACCTCTAATATTACATTTGTTATTCCTCCCTCCTAACTTGAGAATGAAAGAACTTAGAAGTTTCGTCACCTTCGACATTCTACTTAATTCTAGCCTTTTGACGAAGCATATTGTCGTATTCTCTTTCTTTCTCCTCCCATTGCTTTCTACTTCCAGTCGCCGCGAAGACCTTTCACTCTCGGTTAAAACCCTCTTCTCCACCCTCCACTGTGAGGGTCGAGTTGTGGACTGCTAACACCATCTATCACTTATTCTTGTTCCAAAGGCTAAAACATTTAAAAAAAAGTTCGATAACATATGAATTCTTACCCTACCAAGGATGAAATGAAAACATGCAAGGACAATGAGACAAGGAATCTGGAACTTGTAAAATAACCAAAGAAAAAAATTAGTATCATGCGAAATATTTATTACACAAACAATAAAAACCATCACATGGCATTAGGGGTGAGCATACCGGACCGAAGGTATTTCGGTCCAGTCCACGGTCCGGTATTTTGGACCAATTCGGTCCTCGGTCCGGTCAGTCCGGTCCGGTCCGACCAAAAACCCGATGATAATGCCGTGTATGACCAGACCGAAGACCGACCCGGACCAGACAGTACCATTTCGGTCCGATCCGCAGTCCGGCAATATGGACCATTTCGGTCCTCGGTCCGGTCCGGTCTTGGCCGGTCGGTCCGGTCTTGGACATATGCTCACCCCTACATGGCATACAGTTTTTAGATGAACTAGTTGGTTACCCGCGCGTAGCGGCGGCAATAAAAAATTTACTAACTCAACTTTTTACGTAATTTCTTACCCGCTTAGTAATTTCGTTTCACAAATGTATGTGTTCGTTGAGGTTTCCTGTAACTTTCCCGCAACACCATATTAACATCATCAAACTCGCATGTAAAAAAACAACACTCTCTCCGAAAGTATATAGTTTTAACGTATCAAGTTTATATTTAATTAAGATTAAAGTTGTAAAAAAATATAAATGAACATAAAATAAACTCATTAAAATGTAATAAAAAATTATAAAAATATATCAAAATGGATGTTGAATTAAAGAGCATAAAATTTTAAAAAATTTGGTAAAATTAGATCAAAATAAAATTAAATAGATAAAAAGATATTTCAATTTAAAAATAAAGGTGATTTTTTAATCAAAAGGTGACACATGTCACTTTATGATGTGATTCCCAAAAATAAGGATGGTCAAGATTGCACCTCCTTATCTTAATTTTTAATTGGCCCACATTATAAATGTTTTATATAGTTATATAGATAAATAAAAAAGATGCAACATCTTTAACGTGTCCCATAATGTTACAAACATGATGATTGTGTCGACTAGGACCAACTTGGTTCAATCCAAACGTTATGGGAGAGATGATGCGTGGTTCC
This sequence comes from Tanacetum coccineum, assembly GCA_026074375.1. NCBI lineage: Eukaryota > Viridiplantae > Streptophyta > Magnoliopsida > Asterales > Asteraceae > Tanacetum > Tanacetum coccineum. The sequence goes on from BQNB010015828.1 coordinate 1,791, forward strand.
AAAGAAATCCTCTAGATGTTCTTGAGCGTCTTGGGCATCAAATGTGTGGTACCTGCATGTGTCAAGTGAATAAAACACAACCCTCTTGTTCTTGGTATGTAGTCGCGGAAAGAAAATCTTATTCTCCATTATTGGTGCTTTTGCTTCAATACAGAGACCTGTTGTGCCACAAATATAGATAGTGTGCTTACCTACACTATCTATTTTTTCCCAAATTTGTTTAGACTCATTGCGCTCGAATACCTCAACAGCTTCTCCATACTCGCCAACACCAACTAGTAAACGATGTTCATTACAATTCGTTATGAAATACTGTGTCGGGGATTTACAATAACCTTTAGGATACTCAGCTTCAACAACTTCTCCGTAGCAATCGTTTTTGCCTAAATTATTTATGACAATAACTTCTTGTTCACAAAAGAGAAAAAGAGCTCCACCATAAAAAGCTGGAAAACAAACCGTATGCGGATCAGTCCCAAGACGAACTCCACGCCACGTCGATTTCTGATTCACAAAGTGGAAGTAAACACGCTCTGTTGTAAATCCAACAACCATACAATCAAGGGAAGTTGGTGGTGCCGAAAAGCATAAGCTTTCTAAATCATGTTCTGATTCTGGAAGCTCCCGGAGGTCATCTGTGAAAGGGTTAAATAAAACTAAGCTCCAGGGGCTCATCTTAAACAATAACCAACCAAACCTTGAATAACGTATTCTGTCATTCTCGTTAATTAATACTTTGGAGTTTTTCAGAAAATAGTTGTCACCCGACATAGGATCTGTGAAAGTGAGAATGCCTCGTATTCTGTCTACTACCATTAGCCAAGGTGAAACAGGTGAATGCGTTTGTAATCTCCTTAATGATGCTTCGTTGCTCCATCTGATCAAAGGTGCTGCTAAAAGACATTGTTTGCATGTAGCACGAAAGTTCATGTATTCCACACCAACGCAAAGCTCCATAATCATCTCCAAAAGATCAAACGGAATATTGAGGAGGTGTGAATTTTCAAATTGAACCCCATTATCTGTACATGTACCTGATCTTAAGAATATCTGATTGTTGTTTGTCATCTGTTCTTTATAATCAACAATGCATTTTGCTTCTTCGTGATCATCTTCTAACCTACATAAATAGGATTTTAAGAAACAACTTCCCTATAATATAATATATTTTTTTTCCTAAGATAATACCATCATGCCGTAGAGAACCATATTAAAACACATATGATAAAGAAACACAAATTGATTTAAAGGCGATACCTGCATTCCCACATTGACACATGGCTTGTCGGCAACATAGGAGAGGGTATACAAGATAGGGAGATTGTATTATCTTTGACATTGTACGAGTATATTGTTTTGCCCATTTCACCACGAATGTGTATATAACCTCCTCCTAACTCTGAGGCAACTACAGGGCTATAAGAAACCGAGTAATCACGGGCAACATCCATAAAAAAAATAGCATCTTTGAGGTCATCCATCACTTTCCATACTTCACAAGTCATGTTCAACTTTTTGGAATCATTTTTTTCCAGAATTTCACTAATCATGTCCCAGTGAACACTCAAGTCTTCTGGATCATCGCATACTGGAATATCAGATAAGTCCCAGTCTTTGAAGCATTCCCTTTCTTCCCAATTTATTAAAGTCGTGTCTGTTTTAAAAAAATACACATGCGCAGGTTTTTTCTCTGTATTATTAGTTTCCTCATCAAAATCTATTTCAATGTAGAACAGTTCGGTAGAAGATCCTTTCAAATACTCAATGTCTCCTCCACAATGATAAGGGTCAAAAGGGCAAACGCTGAATATCATAAGATTTATCACAACTTCATTGTACTTAACAACAATGTCAAGATGTATGACAACACGAGCGATAGTACCATCGGTACTTAGGGCAAATACTTTACCACCGCAACAAGTTAGACTACGTAGTATTTTACCATTTGAAGTTAGTCTCTTCAGCTGCTGGGCATAAGACACTTCGGCCCATCTAAAATCCTCCCATTCACTATCTATCGGACAAAATAAGAAGATAGACTTATTGGTTGTTGTTAACAAAAGAATTGAGCTCGGATCATCAGGAGGGGCTGACAAACAACACTGGTGGATAGACTCGTAATCTCCATCCTCCAAAACCAAGGCGGGGAGACTTATGATCTTAGAAGTCGCTTGGTTCCAAAGAGACCATATATTGTTGTATGGATGGTTGGAAAGAATCACCCAGCCATGAAAATATCCTCGGATACGTTTCCCAATAATCATCACTCGGATACGTTTCCCCAGCAACTCAGGGATCCGACATCGATTAATTGTGGCAACTCGTTGTTTATGGTGCAAGAAATCTGGTCTTGAGTGTTGAGGTATGTCCGTCATCTTATGCCAGGGCAATCCAACCATATTGGATATTTGCGGAAGGGCAAGGGAGGGAATCGATCACTACGAGTAAATTTGCTACCAATCTAACACATGGTTGAATAGAGGTTAATTTTAAATAAATGATACCCAACACATCAAACAAACTTATACCTTAAATTAATACAAAAAAAAGTGCTTACAGAGCATATTGAAATAAGCTACTAAGCCAACTGAACAAACAAAACACTCAAAAAGCTTATTGCTTATATACTCTGAAGAAAACAGAAAAGAGGTCCTTTTTTTAATCATTAATAAAGTCCCATAGTACAAGCCCAAGCAATTGAAAAGCTTATGCTTCTAAAACAAAAAAAGACAGAAACTATGCTCATAAAATAAAAATAAGCCAATTACACTAACAATCCAAATCAATCAAAAAAGGTACTAATATAAGTAAGAAAACAAAGCTAAACCACTGTGGAAAGGGCTACTTGCTTTTTTTAGCGAAGGAGCGCCCAAAAACTGATATAGTCCTAGTTCTAATATAACTACTTACAGTCCAACTGAACAAACAAAACACTAACATATAAGCTTATTGCTTTATATAGAAGAAACACGAAAAAAGATCTTTTTATTTTATATCAGCCTTTTATTAAGCACCATTGAACAATCCAAAAAATTCAAATAAGGTAATTAACCAAGAAAACTGGTTATCTAGCACTAATATAAGCTACTAAGCCAAGTGAACAATCCAAACAATCAAAAAGCTTATGCTTTTATAGAAGAAACAGGAAAAAGGTCCTTTTTTAGCATTTAATAAGCCAATTGAACAATACAAAAACTCAAAAGATAGGTAATTAACCATGAAAACTGAAGGTTTCTTATACTTTCATACAAAAAACAATTAATAATTAAACCATCTAACATCATATAGCATTAGAATAATAGATCGGAAGCAAATAAATGATCAAATAACATGTTTGAATAATTAAAACCGAATAGGTTACATACCTTTTGATTCTAGCCCAACAAAGAACAAATAGCTATTGGGATTATCTCCACAATGAACCCTAATTAGGTTCTTATAACGAAACAATCCTCTAAGAACAATCTAAAGGAGATGATTGTATCAACAGATCTTGTACACACGCTATGTATCGTGAGTTAGTCTCCAAAATCCTACTTATTAACTGACGTAGCTTTAAAAACGAACGATATTCGATCCGATCAACCCAAGGTTTATGGGTCGACTATATGTAGGACAAAGGAGTGATAGAGTATTCGGATTTTGCCTCTTTCACCTCTACCATATGATGTGTTTTATATAGGTCACCCTATAACCCTGTAATACTTGGTGAAATACAAGTAACATCAATTCATTAATTAGCAACAGTTATCAATTATTAACAATACAATCTCATTAATTCTATTATGTGAACATTAATTGTGTAACAACATTAACAAATTAAATTATGTTAAATCACATTAATTATGTAACTATTATGTAACATCAATTATGTTAATGAGTACTTGTCACCTAAGTACTATATGAGGTCTTTAGTCGTTTCACGTATAAATACTTATCCGACCGGATAAAACGTTTACGTGTAAAATTAACAAAGATATTATTTATTTAATTGTTAACTTGTAGCTGATTGCAGTGAGTGCAATCCCGTGATCTTGAGTTCGATCCTAACACACATCTATTAATTTATCATCCATAAACTAACAGAAACTGGCTATCTAGCACTAATAAGCCAATAAAACAATTCAAGCACTAATCTTAATGATTTGAACCAAAAAGCATAATCTTAAAAAGGTTATAATAAAAAATTAACCTTAAAGCATAATTAATCGAAAACCATGGTTACCAGGAAAAAAAAGAAGCAAATCATACCACAAAGCCGAAAACCAAGTCGATTTTAGACTTAAATTATTCAATTAAATTATGATTGGGATAATTTATAGAATCAGAGAAAAAGTGAAGTTTGTATCGATTTAGGAGATGAATCTGCTCGCCAAAAAAGCTTAATGGCAGATTAATAATTTATAGAAGGAACAGAAAAAGGTACAGTTTGTATGGAATACGGAAATGAATCTGTCGACAAGATAAAGCTGAAATACGTTGGTTTGTCGAGAATATATAGGCTTTAGTTAAGCTGAAATACGTTGGTTCTTTCTTATTTACATCTTTGCCCCTCAACTTTCATACTCTTTTATTTTTCTCACTATTAACTTAAAAGCGTATTTGTTTGATTAAGATGTTTTGTGGTTTAAATTTGACTATCACATCTTACTAATAATATATTAGTTTTTTTTAATTATTTGAATGCTTATTGTTATCCATTTTTAAGTGTACATTATATTAGAAGGTGAATTTTTTTATATCCTTGTATTCATCACTAGCCATCTTTATATATAGATAAGTCTTAAGACTATACAAGGAAAACGGCAATCACAATTAATAATACATAATTGCTAATGTCAATCAAGGCAATCATAATTAATGATAATTGCTAATGACAGCTAATATATTAAACCATATCAATACGATAAATTAGTAACTTGAATGTAACTTTGAATATTAGAAAAAAATCAAATCTTAAAATTCACAAACACACACGGTGTTGATTCACACTTTGTCAATAGACGTGTCAAAGTGAACGATATTGTTGGTTAATTATCCCAATAAACATATAATCATAATATGAACAATCAAATAATATTAAGCATAACATTAAAACTTACTTGATACGAGAGATGAGATCATAATGAAAGAAGAACACGGGTATGATGGAGATCTTCTACTTAATCCTCTCTTCTTAGTGATTGATCATAATGTTTGTGTGTATTTTTATGAAGTGAATAATCCTCTATTTATAAGAGAGGTCAAACAGGGACCAACTCCTAATTTAGGTATGATTATGTAATCATTAACATAATTCTAGACATTATCTCTTAAGGAAATTGGATACTCTAAAGTTGAGTCAAACATGATACATCATGTTCACCAATCACAAATTAGTTAATTGTATAAACTTTTTTTTTTAATAAAAATCATGGGCCCACTTATTTATTTTCACTCACAATAAACTTAACATGATCAATCATGTTTGACCATAACTTTAGATGATCCTTTTCCCCCATCAAGATACAATATCCTACGGAGTTTCATTATGGTAACTAAATATTATTTAATTACTTTTAATATTACCCATAATTATAGGAATTAGTAGTTACACGGCCAAATTAAATGTGGTCATTTAATACCGTCAAAGCTATCATTTGAATAAGTCAAAATTGTTACAAACATTTAATGTTTAAACATGATATTTAATATAGTCAAATTGCTACTTAAATGTTTTTTCAAATTGCAATTTTTCACACCTTATACCACCTATCTCACAAATGCTTTCAACGAGACTTGAACCCACAACCTCAAAGTTGGTGGGGAACTCACATACCACTAAACCAAAGACCTTGGGTTAAGATACCGAGAAAGCGTGCATTGAAAATCAACACGTGTGTATTCCTTTTGCTTTTGATACCTTGCACCGGAGGCGGTGGAGCTACTCAGTCGAGTTCAACGGGTTATGCACAACAATGTTATGACACCTAAATCCACGGATGTAGTTTTTAAACGTATTGGCTTTGCAATCCAAAAAGGATTAGCGGCGCAGCTTGTTGCCCACTTGCCTTCCACCACTATGGTCCAGTTAGAGTTTAATTACAAATTTAGTTTTTTGTAATAGTCTTTTGACCAAACATAAGTCTTTGCATAAAAGAGTGTTCTAATTTGTTCAATCATGTATTTAGTTACCTATAATAAACAATCACACATGCGGTGAGTGTATATAATGAAATTTCAAGATGGAATGTGAAATTGTCTATAAATAAAAGGGACTAAATATGTATGTAATTAACGATTGTTTTATTACAGTATAGTGATTTTACTTACCATGTTTTGTATTTAAAGATCTTTCCTTCTTTTCCCGAAAAAATAAAAGTGATTTTACTTGCCATGTTTTGTCGTTAAAGATCTTTCCTTATTTTCCCGAAAAAATTAAAGGTTTACGTCGACTATTTTGAATTTCGAAACATGCTAAAGATATTGAAATCAAACTGTCTCCATCTTCACATCACACTATATAATAGAGGAGACCATGACACATAATTTTTGTCATGTCAATTATGACTCAATGTCATGTCAATGATATCTCATTGATGACATGCATTAATCAAACAAACGTAAATTTCTAATTAAATGCAGGGTTTAAAGGAGAAACTAGCAAGGTTCGAACATGGAATGCTTTTCAAAATATAACAACACCACCAGTGACCACTCTAACGTTTTTTTAAACTTTATCAAGACATAATATAAATGCTAAAATACAAAACATTCGAATCACTAAGTCACATTATGTGCTATACGAAGTACTTAAAAAAAACTTATACGAAGTATTTTATAAAAACTTTTGCTTTCGTTTGTTGTAGGGTCAAACTTAGGGTTATATATAATTTCAAACCATAAACATCACTGCTTTATATAAAGAGAAAAAGTTCATTTACATACTAGTTTCTCCTCACATATTAAGAGACAAATCTCCATCATTTATTTAGGTTTGATCTAATGGTGGGGATTAATTTAAGATTTACTTTTATCTAATGAACAACATTAAACCTTAAAAAACATCAATCACCCCCTTCCTACCTTCGTGTTTTTTAATTAAAACACATTTTCACCCCTAATTTTTAAAAATTACGTATCGCAAAAACCGTAAAACGTTAAGATACATAAATTACACCATCGTGACGAGCATTTAATTATCTTTCAATTGAGAGGCACTTTCATCTTCACATGCTTTCGTAAAACGGGTATAATATTTGTGTGAAACTCTAACTGATTCATCGTTATTGGTATTGAAAAGTGCACATTCTTAGCTTTCCAACAATTTATCACACATAATTTTTAGACCTTCAAATCAAAATACTTTATTTATAGAAGTTGGTGAATAATGAAGAATTTTATTTTTATAATCAAACCATTTTGAAGTATCACATGTGATATAACATATCCGTAAGTTTGAACACTCAACATGATGTTATGAAATGAGCATAAATATTTGTGTAAAACATTAAATGTTTTATCATGTTTGGCATTAAAAAATAAACATCTTTACCATTCTAACCATATATCAAACATAATTTGTGAAAATTAAACAAAAACACTATTTTCTCACAAAACTATGTTTTAACCCTTTTAATCATATTAATAGTATAATATCACAAGTGATAGATAACAATGATTACATGTTAAAATTTTCAAAAATAACCACAGTTAGTGTGACATTATATTGCTTTATCACTTGTGATATTGATTATATGTGGAATATCATGACTAATGTCACATTATATTACTTTATCACATGAGATTTTATTATTATTTATTTATCACTCGTGATACTACAATGTCAGGGGTAATAAATGTTAAGCTACAGGTGAATCTTAGTTTATAAAGGTATTGGTATAGGGTTTAGTGGTTAGGGGTTTAGGAGTTTTGGTATAGGGTTTAGTGGTTAGGGGTTTATGTTTTTGGTATAAGGTAGTGGTCAGGGTTTAGGGTTTTCAGTATAGATTTTCAAGTTTAAGTATATATCACTTGTGATATTATACCTAGTGGTTAAGGGTTTAGGGTTTTTAATATAGGGTTTAGTGGTTAGGGGTTTAGGGTTTTTGGTATAGGAATTAGTAGTTGGGGAGGAGGGTTTAGGGATATTGGCATAGGGTTTAGTGTTTAGGGGTTTAGGGGTTTTGGTATAGGGTTTAGTGGTTAGGGGGTTAGGGTTTAAGGTATAGATTTTAAAGTTTATGTATATATCACTTGTGATATTACACATAGTGGTTTGAGGTTTAGGTTTTTGGTATAGGGTAGTGGTTAGGGGTTTAGGGTTTTTGGTATAAATTTTAAAGTTTATGTATATATCACTTGTGATATTATACTTAGTGGTTAGGGGTTTAGGGTTTTTGGTATAGGGTTTAGTGGTTAGGGGTTTAGGGTTTTTGGTATAGGGATTAGTGGTTAGGGAGGAGGGTTTAGGGTTATTGGCATAGGGTTTAGTGGTTAGGGGTTTCTGGTTTTTGTATAGGGTTTAGTGGTTAGGTGTTTAGGGTTTTTGGTATAGGGTTTAGTGGTTAAGGGTTTAGGTTTTTGGTATAAGGTTTAGTGGTTAGGGGTTTAGGGTTTTTGGTATAGGTTTTAAAGTTTATATATATATCACTTGTGATATTATACATAGTGATTGGGGTTTAGGGGTTTTTGGTATAAGGTTTAGTGGTTATGGGTTTAGGGTTTTTGGTATATGGTTTAGTGGTTAGGGGTTTAGGGTTTTTGGTATAGGTTTTAAAGTTTATGTATACATTATTTGTGATATTATACTTAATGGTTGGAGGTTTGGGGGTTTGGGGGTTTAGGGTTTTTGGTATAGGGTTTAGTGGTTAGAGGTTTAGAGTTTTTGGTATAGATTTTAAAGTTTATGTATATATCACTTGTGATATTACACCTAGTGGTTAGGGATTAGAGTTTTGGGTATAGGGTTTAATGGTTAGGGTTTAATGTTTTTGGTATATATTTTAAAGTTTATGTATTTATCACTTGTGATATTAAACCTAGTGGTTAGGGTTTAGGGTTCTTGGTATAGGGTTTAATGGTTAAGGGACATGAATGATGTATACTTTTGGTTCTTTTATTACTTTATCACTTGTGATATTACTTATACGTTGAATACCATAATTAGTGTTACATTATATTGCTTTATCACCTGTGATATTACTCATATGTAGAATATCTCTTGTGTTCGGTTGAACCTAACTCTAATCTCTCATATTATCACAACAATCATCATAGTATCAAAATGTATAAAAAATTAATCAGTAAAACACACTAATAATGATTCTCTAATAGTAATACTAGTGAAAACGCACGAAAACGTATGAAAGCGCACAAAAACAAGAAAGCGAGCGAAAGCGGGAAAAGGCGCAAAAGTTGGCGGAACGCGCGAAAGCCGACCTAAATGCGCGAAAGCCGGCGTAAACGCGCGAAAGCCGACGAAAACGCGCGAATGCGGTCGAAAACGTGCAAAAATGTATGAAACGTAAGAAAAAGTGCGAAAGCGGACGAAAACAGAAGAAAAAATGTAAAGATAGACGAAAACGTACGAAAATGTGCGAAACGGACGAAAACCTAACAAACTATGCGAGAATACCTAAAAACGGACAAAAACGCGCGAAAACGTGCGCAAGCGAACGAAAACATACAAAAACGTAAAAAACATAAAAAACGTAAAAAAACATTAAAAAAAAGGCGTAAAAACGTAAAAAGACGTACAAACACGTAAAAAACGTTAAAATGTAAAAATATGTAAAAACGTAAAAAACGTAAAAACGTAAAAAAGCGTAAAAACGTTAAAAACGTAAAAAAACATAAAAACGAAAAAAATGTAAAAAAACGTAAAAACGTAAAAAAGCGTAAAAACGTAAAAATGTAAAAAAAAGCTTAAAAACGTAAAAAACGTTAAAAACGTAAAAAAACGTATAGAAACGTAAAAAAACGTAAAAGACGTAAAAATCGTAAAAACCGTATGAAAACGTAAAAAACGTAAAATTATGTAAAAAACGTAAAAACCTAAAAAAACGTAAACACGTAAAAAACTTACAAAATGTCAAAAAAGTCATCTAATTGCAATTGGGACAAGATTTGTCAACTTTACAAATAATGAGGGAGTGGTTAGTGTGAGTATTAGTAAATTTACACTTTTGGTCCTTTCATATTTTTTTTAATCTTAAATCTTGTCTTTTTAATCTAATGAAATGGATTATCTAGATTTGTCCCTTAGTATGTAGAGAGAAACTAGTATGTAAAATAACTAACCTCATAGAAGATAATATATATTACTACATTATAATGAATTTAACACTTGCTAAATAGGGAATTTTTAAAATTTTAAGAACAATATCATTTGTTTATAATGAAAATTTCAATAGGTTGTTGTAGGGATGAGCAGAAAAAACCGAAGAAACCGAAAAAAAAAACCGAACCGAAAAAACCGATGGTTCAATTTTTACTTTTTTAAAAACCGAAAAATTTCGGTTCGGTTTCGGTTTTTATCCAAAAACCGAACCGAACATATTTTATTATATAATATAAATAAAAAATAAATTAATATTTTAAATTCATATTCATTTTGTGGGTGTAATTATAATATATTTATCTTAATATTTTTTTTTTGAACGGCAACTTTTATTAGAAGACTAGCAAGACACTAGAACAAGATTACAAAGCAATCAAATACGGATGCTGAAGCCAGCTGTCCCAAGAAAACATGTTTTTACTTCTAGCTAAACTCCAAGAAAACGAACGAGTAACAACTTCATCAAACAGAACATCTTTACGAGGATTTTGATTTGCAAAGAGAAGTTGATTTCGGAAATTCCACAAACTCCACCAAGTTACATAGAAGACGCCTTCCAGGACCCCTTTGATCTTAGAACCCAGTCGAATAGAGTTAAACCAAGCCAACCAATCTGAGTACGAACCAACAGGAATCCATGTCAAATTCCACCAGCGGCAAATAAGCCGAGCAATATCTGTGGCCACCACACAACTGAAGAAAAGATGTGAAGTATCTTCATGAGCATCGTTACAAACCGGACACAGTATAGAAGGGACCTGAACTCCTCTTCTGTCTAAATTAATCCGAGTGGGAATTCGATCAAGATGGAGTTTCCAAGCAAAAACATTTATCTTAATAGGAATGGACTTAATCCATCTCGTGACAACATTCTCTTTTGGAAGAAAAACTTCATCCAGAAGATCTCGAGCGTCTTTAACACAAAAATTCCCTTCCCCATTCAAGTCCCAAACCCATCTGTCTTGAACGTTGGATAAAACCTTCGACCAAATCAAATCCTGAAGACTTTCAAGCTGTTGAATATTTATCTTAATATTTATATGTGTGTTTGTTATTTACGTGTGTTTATTTAAAAATATATTATTACATATATGACAGTGATCATATTATGTGTATATTCATTTGCATGTGTGTGTGTCTCATTTATATGTGTGTAATTGTAGAAATTTGGAATAAACATTATTAGGCTCAGATTGACAAAACAGGTAAAGAATAATAACCAATTTTCGACGTAAAACAAGTTTTTTTTATATAAATTGGCCACACCCAAATATAAACGGTTTAAAACCGAAAAAACCGAACCGAAACCGATAATAAACCGAAAAACCGAACGGTTTCGGTTTTTGGTTTTATAAAAACCGAATATTTCGGTTCGGTTTCGGTTTTAACCAAAAACCGACCCAAACCGAACCGTGCACACCCCTAGGTTGTTGCATACAAATTGTAAAAGTTCATTAAGTGTCTTAAATTATTAAAATTATAACACCTTTTAAAATTGTAACATTCCATTTAAACCATCAATAAACTTGTAACAACCCATTTAAAAAGTAATTTATACACCACACAAACATGTACCACATAAAAGCCAAATCTTTACCCATCTCTCCCATCTCACAAGTCATCATAAATCAACAAAATCCGAACCCTCGAAACTGATCATACTAAAGCCCTTTTGGTTCTCAGCCGTCACCTCTAACGGGTGGTCGAGTTCTGATCACACGAGTATCCGCTGTCGCAACGTAATACCTGACTAGTATGATAAAATTGATTAAAATTCCAAATCTATTTTTAATAATGATGAATTACTAATTTGAGACAACTTAAAAAAACGTGAATGACAAATGTTCTTTAACTACTTGTGTGGTGAGTTGGTAACCAATGTACCAACACGAGGACAAAAAATGTACCGCTCTCCAAAACTCTTTACCGTTTATAATATATTACTTTCTCCGTCTCATAATTATAATCCACGTTTTCTTTTGTCTCAAATTAATTGTCCACTTTCAAAAATAGATAAAGAATTTATATTAAGTTTACCATATCACCCTCACTTGATGTTATTATTACAAACTTTTAAAAAGTTAAAATATAATTGGTTAAGGGTAAAAACTATCATTATGCAAAAAGTTAAAATATACCTGACTATAATAATGATGTTTTTCTTAAACTACGTGTTTGTTGTCGGTGGACTATAATTATGAGACAGAGAGAGTATTTATAATGCACAAATTATACTCTCTTTTCATTTAATGCCTAAAAAATTAAGTAATCGAAGTTACAAAACATATTATACAATCTTTAAATGCAACCTTCACCACAAACCCACTATGTAACAAATACAAATATTAAAGCAAAATGTACAACATTTATTTTCTCAATGCATATGTTACAAGTATAAACTAATTAAACACACTAATTAATTTTATTTTTAAAACACCCTAAAATGAATAAGACATGTTATTATACACATTGTACAAACTAATAAAACACACAAAGCTTAATACAATTTATATGCAAACAAGTTGATGATACACATGATTTTGAAAACCGGGTCAGACCAACGGGTTCCACCGGAAACCGGAGTAGCCATCGGTTCGACTAGCCAATAAAATACGTCTGATAACGAAACGGAGAGGACCGGTCGAAAACGCTAAAAACGGGTGAATCGGGTCGGACTGAGATCATTTTTTTTTCTCCGGTTAATCAGCTCTTCATTGTTATTTTGTTAACGTCTGAACTTAAACACATGGTACTCTTCGCTGCAACGCACGAATACCCTGCTAGTAGTATTATGATTTATACCATTAACGCTCAAATTTTTAGTGTTCTTACCCCATATAATAATACAAGTTTAGAAAACCCTGAATGTAAAATACAACATCTAAGACAACTCAAGAGAAGTGAAGTAAATTAGCTTCATCATCACCTCACTGGTTTTTATTTTTTGTTACGGTGTTTCCCCCTCTCTGGTGCTCTATTTTAGATCTCATTGTTTGTTATTGTTTGCCACCGGCCTTTGGCTTAATTAGTATTTACTTCTTCTAAAAATATGAACAAAAGATATTCCAACAATGTGGATGATTTGTTAATGTGATAGGTTTGGGTAGCTCAAAAAAAGTACGTGATTATATACACTATTCATCATATATAATGAAGTAAAACAATAAGTATCACAATAATAAAAGTCACGTTTGATGTTGATTTGGTATAAAAGTCGACCCACAAATGTACTATTTGTGGGGCACCCCCAATAATAAAAGAGAAAAATATGACGTATTTGGAATCAAAATAATGCATCCTACTTTCTTGCCTACGAGTATTTTTTTCGTAACTAGCCGGCTAATATTGTCATTTTATAAAACTTTATGGTACTTTGATATTTTGGGTCTCTATATAGAAATTACATGTTTTTGATATTTTTGGTCTTTTTATTTGTTAGATTAAACAAAATTTTCTTTTTATATTGTCACTAAAAAAGAAATGTTTCACAAGAAAAGATGTCATTAAAAGTAAAAAAATGTCGCGAAAAATAGAATAGAGTCAACAAGAGTTAGAAAAAAATTTCACTTGATTTTTGGGTGTTTTTTCAAAGTGTATGTAAAAATGAAATTGGTAAAAGTCTAATGATACCGAAAATTTTAACCTTTTGTTTACACTTTTTAAAAAGTATCGCTAAAGTTTAAATTTAGTGACATTTTTCTGTGTCATTAGAACCATAGTCACCCAAAAGTCATGTATTTTTATTGGAAGGGCCATTTTATAAAGGTATTCATTTTAGTGGGGGGGGGGGGGCATATACAATTTTTTCCTCAACATGTGATGTAAAAAAAAATAACTATTACTCTTAATAAAATGGTAAATTTTGTACATAGTGACAACAAATTTGGGGGGGCCACAACCCCTCTAGGCATTACAAACTTCCGTCCATGTTTGCATGCATGTATACACTAACATATTGCTTGTTTTTGTAAAATGAACAGTCACACTTAGATAGTTGTAGTTAGGTCAAAGAGTATTAACGCAAATTGTGTAGTTTGGTTTGTTCAAATATTTATCAGCTACATGTAAATATGATCTTTAATTAAGTAAACCAACTCTTGAAAGAAAAGATTAAAGGTCGTTAATTACATCATGGGTCATGATGTAATTAACGACCTTTAATCTTTTCTTTCAAGAGTTGGTTTACCCCTATCCCATAATATACATTTTTCCTCAACATTGGTGTAAAAAATAACTATTACTCTTAATAAAATGGTAAATTTTGTACATAGTGACAACAAATTTGGGGGGGCCACAACCCCTCTAGGCATTACAAACTTCCGTCCATGTTTGCATGCATGTATACACTAACATATTGCTTGTTTTTGTAAAATGAACAGTCACACTTAGATAGTTGTAGTTAGGTTAAAGAGTATTAACGCAAATTGTGTAGTTTGGCTTGTTCAAATATTTATCAGCTACATGTAAATATGATCTTTAATTAAGTAAACCAACTCTTGAAAGAAAAGATTAAAGGTCGTTAAGTACATCATGGGATAGGGGTGTGCATGAAACCGAAAAACCGAACCTAAACCGAAAAAAACCGAAGAACCGAAATCTGAAAAACCGAAACCGATTGAAAAACCGAAACTGTTGTACTTCTGGGCAACCTGTGCTACTTTTGAAAACAATGGGCTTACACGTTGGGTTTAATACCCGGCCCATTACCGAATGTTATACATTAACTACTTAACTACGAGCAACAATAAACGGTAAAATACACGGGATGACCGAGTCTTTTTCTAATATCTAACAATCTCTCCCTAAGGGAGGTCACCCCAAAAATACTAAATTAAGCGTCTGTAATATGATCTTTTGTTTCAGCTCGTAGTCTTTGATTCTTCATGCATTGATTTCTTTGTACATAATGTAGTGATCTTTGAGCTTAGTTCCTTTGACTTGTGTGATCTTTGAGCTTTCTTTGAGATCATCAGCCACAGTAAATCTCTTAATCATCCTTGTTGTGGTATTGCCTCCATGTAATGTTGTGACCTTCGGAACGGTATGCTCACACTTTTATGGATCATGATAGTACGCATCAGAGTTGCGGAAACTGTGTTGTAGGTCTTTCAAGTATCATGAGTCTTCTGATTAGAATATGTATATGTGAGCACGAGGGGGGTGTTGTGAATTGACATGTCTTTTGCCATCAGCTGCTTCCGTCAAGGATTCCTGCAAGTATATGTTAGTAATAAACAAACGAAAGTGTCTTTGTTCACTTTCGTTGAATAAGGTTGCAAGAACCACGGTTCCCCGTTAATCAGTATAAATACTGCCTGTGATCAGGTAAAATTCTGATGAATCTCCTTGACAGGGTTTTCGCAGCTGCGCGTAGAGCCTACTTAAACCGAAGCGTATCAAAGTAGACAAAGCACGAAGTGAGTGAACCAGTGAATTAAAATCCACTGATTAATGAAAAATTGATTTGAAAGTCAATCGCGTGTCACTCAGAAAAGAGTTTTTGTGACACATCGACAGTTTTATATCATAAAATCAAATTTCATCAGAAACACATTTGTTTTGAAAGATATACATAGTCAATGTGCTCGAAAATCAGTTGTTGAGTCACATCGAAAGGTTTTTTTAAAACTATTCGTCATTTCACTGCCTGGAACAAGTTTGATTCATAAAGAATCACACCATTGTTGCTTTCCATTTGTCACAAAGTTTGATCCATAGTGGATCACACATGTCCACCTACCAATAGCTTGTTTGCTGTTGGCTCTGAATGATTTTCCATCTTCCATTGTGATACTTCGTATCACCACTGAATGTTCTAGCAATACTCAAAGAAAATGCGTAGACTCTTAGAATCTTTAGCTTTTATCCACAGTGTGTGATAAACAAGCATAGTTTGTATTAGTGTCCTAACGAGATTTATGGATGATCTCATGGCTCTAGACTCAATCGTGCACATTTGGTTTTTTAGTAGTCGGAGGCTAGAGCAGAGTGCCACCTTTTCAAGATCGTCTAACTCGGAGTGAGAGAGACGACATAATTCTTGATCTCCGTGAGAAATGAAACAGAATCCTTTTAGAGATCTTGAGTGGCTAGGAAGGCGTTTGATGCAGCGAATTAACTGGGTCCATGATACTTGTCTTTAATGTCAGCAATCAACCATGTGATTCTGACAGCATATGTAGTGACCCGGTTTCTGCCTAATGTCAAAGGAGGGCTGCTTTCTTTTCACCCTTTATCTTAATATTTATTTTTCATTCTTCAACCCCTTCAGTGCTTACCGAGACTTCATTAGTAATACCTTGTTGGGTGTGTTCCAGTACTAGCTCCATCTCAGTCCGCACTATTCCCTTATTCTCACATTACTCCTTTTGTAATCATACCTAAGGACTTCTACACTAACTAGTGGATTGTCCATGGGTAGATCTTGTAACACCCCCAAAATCAGGTAGCAGCGGAATGGTAACAATAGGGTGCTACGTCAAAGTACAACAATCAAGATATAGGAAACGACCATAAATGGACGTTTAAGACAAGATTTTATTCGATGTCATAGCAAAATATCAGAGTTTATACATTAGGTCCCATATGTTTTATAAGTCATAAACATTTCACATACATTTTTATCGATAAATGGAGGACATGTCTTGAAAAACCATTTTTGGTATTTTCTATTTTCTGATTTTTATGGTTTTTTTGTAGGTTTTATATTTTTGTATTTTATTTTTGGATTTAAGCTATATACATATAGACATAGGATATAGGAGGAACATCCTTTACTCCTCTTCTCATTCCTGAAGACGTTTAAGGGTTTCCAGAGACATACTCTCTTCGTAATGCTTTGGTGAATATGTTCGCGAGCTGATAATCCGTCGTCACGAAGTACAATTCAACCACGCCTTTCTCAAATTACTCTCTTATAAAATGGTGTCGTATGTCAATGTGCTTGGACCGGGAGCGATGGACATTATTGCAGCAGAGAGCAATGGTACTGCGATTGTCACAATACAGGGGAATCTTATTGAATGCAAAGCCGTAGTCTGAAAGCTGTGATCTCATCCAAAGTATCTGAGTACAACATCTAGACATGGCAATGTATTCAGCCTCTGTAGTTGAGATCGCAGTGCTCTTCTGTTTCTTTGATGACCAGCTGACTAATTTATCTTCAAGGAAATGAGCACTTCCTGACGTACTTCTTCGTGTGTCCTAACAATCAGCATGGTCCGCATCTGCATAGGCCGTTAGTGCCATAGCGGTGTCTTTCTAATACCAAAGACCCCAATTAATGGTTTCTCTGAGATACTAAAAGACCCGTTTAAGTGCTTCAAGGTGCTTTTTGGTAGGTGAAGCCTGATACCTAGCACACATGCATACAGGGAATATAAAGTCGGGTCTACTAGCAGTGAGGTACATCAGGGAGCCGACCATACTACAAAAGTGAGTCTGGTCAACTAGAATCCCTAAGGGGTCCTCATCCAGTTTGAGTCGATCCTCCATGGGTGTATCAACAGAGTCACACGAATCCATCCCAAATTTCTTTAATATTTCAAGAGAAAATTTTGATTGATTAATAAAAATGCCTCCAGGATTTTGAGAAACTTATAAACCTAGGAAAAAAGACATTTGTCCTATCATTGACATTTGAAATTTAAAACTCATCTCATTGGAAAATATGTCACACGCTTTAGGGTCGGTCGAGGCAAATATGATATCATCTACATATATTTGAACAAGAAGAATATGTTTGCCTGTTTTCCGAGTGCATAATGTCAGATCTACTGCACCCTTGGAAAAGTTGTTGTCCAGAAGAAATCATAACAAGGTATCATACCACGCCCGAGGAGCTTGCTTTAAACCGTACAAAGCATTCTTCAGACGATAAACATGTGTCGGATGGTCTAGATCAACGAAACCCTCTAGACTTCTTCCTTCAACTGGCCATTAAGGAATGTTGTCTTGACATCCATTTGATAGATGGTCATGTTTTTACTGGCGACATTGGCGATGAAGATTCGAATAGCCTCGATACGTGCAACCGGTGCAAATGATTCCTCGAAATCAATACACTCCTCTTGTCGATATCCCTTGGCCACCAACCTAGCCTTGTTCTTCAGAACATCACCATACTCATCAAGTTTAACTTTGTAAATCTACTTGAGAGCTATAATCATGACACAGTCTGGTTGAGGTACTAATTCCCATACTTGAAGCCGATCAAATTCGTAAATCTCATCTTGCATAGCTTGAAACTGGCAATCTTCAGTTATTGTAGATTTAAAGTTCTTGGGCTCGACTTTTGACAGTACTGAGTTATACAAGCACCACAAGGCATCGGTTGCAAGTTGTTTTCTGGTGGATACCAGTCGAGATAGGTTACCAATGACGTTATCAAGCGGGTGATCCTTGCTCCATTTTCCGAGATGATGAAGTGTTTGAGTGACATAGGTTGATTCTGCTGAACTAACATCCCCGAATTGTAACATTTCACATTTTCAAGTCATTTACGACTTCAATTATTCTATTATTTATTTTTAGGCTTTTACGCGTTTGCTTTTAATTTTCACCATTAAGCTAAATCACGTAAACTAAAAATGAGCGTTTAACGTAAACGGGCATCAAACAAATAAATGTTTACGTCAAGTAAGTGTTATAAAATTATTAGGATGATAATTTATAACTTTACGCTTTTTATTTTTATTGGTTACGTAAAACGTCTACGTAACGCAATAAAACTATGGTTTTGCATGCATGGCAAACCATAAACCCACATACACTTCAACAAATACCCACTAATACCCATATTGCTCAAAAACCTCATAAACTATTGCCAAATTCAGCCCCTAACCGAATTTGATCATACAAACACATATATACACTTGAAATTAAATCCCTACACCTCCACTAACTTGAATAAACAATACTAGTTGTTAACCAATGGATCAAACAACCATTTTTACCCAAATTGTATCCTCCTGGGCTCATAAAACACGGCAAGAAACATGGGAAGGAGAGGGGACAAGAAGCAAGCATGTTAGACAAGTCATATCACTTCTTACACAAAGTATAACCCAACCAAAACATATCCCTATTCTTACAAGCCCTAAGTGAGTTTTTAAATCATATTCCTTGTCCTCTTGGTCTCCTTAACCGGCCACCAACAAGAAACAACACCAAAACCATTTGATTGTTTTACTTAGATGGTATTCTTGCATGTTTAACTATAAATAGGTCCCATAAAGCAACTAGTATGCACACACTTATCATTTCAAAGAAAAACAAAGCACAAAAACCCTCTCTTGAGCACTATAGCCCACGGTTCACCCTCACTCTCACATACAATTCATAGTTTTGATTTCTAAGCTAGTACAAGTGTTCAAGGGTTGTTACCTATCATATCTAAGGTGTATCAAAGAGTTTTGGAAGCTTGGGTTGGTAATTAAAAGGGTTTTGCAAGTGAAAAGGAAATTAGGGTTTCTTGGTAAAAATTAGGGTTTTGTGGAAGTAATTAGGGTTATACACTTGGGTCTTGCTTGTGTATTATCATCACTCATCTTCATTAAGGTCTTCTAAGAACCCTAATCTTTTCAATAATTTAATTTCATGTTTTATATAATTGTGTATAGTTAAATCATCACCTAGGTTTTCTTATTGAAGTTTATAAAGTGAAATCATATATATACATACACGAATTTACTTTTCTTGTGATTAAGATGATGTTTAAAATATGTTAATATGTTTAAAACAAGGATTTACAAGCAATGGATAGTTTATATAATTATTTGTCAAGTTATGATTATTTATTTAATTATAAAGTTTAGATAAGTAAATAAATATGTTGGACAATTTTCTTGGACAATATGGACCTATTATGATGGACACAATGTAGAGGACTTAAATTATATACCATGGATGTTAATTTATAAATTAGAAGACTTGTGATAATTTTATAAAGTTTAAAAGTGTATAAAATGAGTTAATTAATCTTTTATATGCTACTGTTCATTCAAACTAATTGACACTTTATTTTATATTTTATAAAAATAATACATCTCATAAGGATCGTAAGCATATAAGAAACTTGAAAATCCGATAAATAACGAAGGAGTTATGATTTTTACGAGATTATGCGTATAAAAGTGTTTTTATAAAACTAAGTTTATAAAAACTATATGATTTCGAATCTGAGATATTTCTTTTATATTTTTCTGTAAAAGTAGATATTGTAAGGATTCTAAAAAGGTAAGAAACTTGAAAAACCAATGGATAATGAACTAGTTATGACTTTTTCATGTTTATGTAATAAAATAAACAAAAGTGACTTTATAAAAGTAATTTTATAAAAACTAATTTTTTTACAGAAACATACAGTGGACATGGACCATGTTAGATGATAGAAAATTTAATTATGAAGCCATGGACATAAGAATCACTAGAAACCGAATTAAAACGAATAAGATACAATAAATATACGATTTCAACAATTAAAATTTATAAAAAGTATTTTTATAAATCTACACTTACTGTTACTGTTCATAACAGTAAATATGAATATAATAAATGTAATATTTGATTAGATTTTTCAAATACGAATCCATACATGTAAAGAATGATGAAAACGGGGTTAAAACGAATAAGTTACGACGTTTTTAAGTTATAACGATTAATTATATAAAAGTAGTTTTATATAATTTATAAAATATTATTAAAGTTACTGTTCATCAGTGATTATAATATTGCAAATATGATATTTGACTAGAACATTCAAAAACGAAGCCACAGATATAAATAACATATTTAAAACGAGAGAGAAATGACGTTTTTACTAAAGTGATATTTATAACGTTTTTAAATATTATTTTCTCAAATAATTAAAGCATTTATATAATGGAGTTATATAAATAAGACATCAAGTATTTTTGGCAAATAACGAATTGTTGGACAAGTATACCATTTTTACAAACACTTTTAGGTGGTGATGTAACTATATAGAATTATATGTGGTATTAGTTATTCAAAGTACATGGTACTTATACGACCTATATTTAATTAGGTTGCATTCGGATTTGGATTGTCGATTCATTCACTTGATTTCATATACTCCAGTTTATTTACTAAGGTGAGTTCATAGCTCCATGTTTTACAATTATAATGATTTACAATTTTTGGAGTGAGAAACATGCATTGTTTTACGATTGGACGCAAGTGCACATTTTTACTTGATTACGTGTTTGCCTAAGTAGCGATAAACCTATGAGGCCCATTTTCATGAATATGTCAATATACTTAGTGGTGAGCGCTGAATGTTATAATTAAATCTATTGGGATTTGACATCCTCCGTTCGGGTGAGTAGCGTCCTCGTGCCGGTTAATCGGGGGACAACGGGCGTTATACCATGTCTGAATTTTAGGATGCTGGGGTCTGAACGTATCACGGGAAATGTTGCAATTTATGTTTGCATTTCATACATGTAAGCTTCAGTTGTCATGAGCTTAGGGAAACGTAATACACTTTGTCATGTTTGATCTGTTGCATCATCATGAGGAAAATCTTGCGGTCTACCATTACATTTTCACATTAAAACTATGAATTCACCAAATTTTTGTTGAGTTTTGTTTTTAAAGCATGTTTTCTCAGGTCAATGAGGCACGAGGTGCTAAGGATACTTGGGGATACTCTTTTGGGGAGTCATTGCATAAAAGATTTGGAGTCATTACATCTTGGGATATTTGTTATGATCTAAAATCTCTGTATATTTCAATGTTTGAACAATCTAAATGCCGTTGTGCTTTGTAATTTAAAAACAATTTCAATTAATAAACTCCAATGTATCGTAATTTAAACGACCTCTTTTAGAGGTCGTTCTTCATATCTTGTGCTATTGATCTATAATGTAACGCTCCCGGACACATTATTCCGCTGTGACCCTATTTGGGGTGTTACAGTTTTTGTTTCTAGGCCAAGGTTATAGTGAACCAGGTCTAAAATGTTTTTACTTTGGGGGGGGATAAACTTAATAATCGTTTTCAAACATTGCATCTTAAAAAGGGATTTTTTATGTGACATTCATTCATAATCACTGTTTGCATTATGTTGGGTTTTTATACTAGATGCTGCATGGTTCACATACGTGTTTATAATATATTAAGTATATTATTATTGGTCATATATAAAGTACTAATGTAACTCTGTTTGAGTGTTACAGATTACAGTTAATGCATCGGTATTCGGCATCATCCGAGGTTACATATACGTCTATATCATCATCGCATGGAGACCCGCTAGCTTGGGCTGTGGACTTCTTCAGACTCTAGGAGCCCGACTCACCAGAGGCTGCACCGGCATCACCGGACTACGTGCTTGGCCCTGAGGAGCCAGAGCAGGCACCGCTATCGCCAGATTACGTGCCGGGACCAGAGTACCCCGAGTACTTGGCCCCATCTGATGGTAGGTTCTCGTTAAGGATCATGCCTTTATGTGTTGCCTGATTTACCTATAGCCTTTATTTTGGGCTAAGTTGCTGACTTGGATCCCTGAGGAGGACTCTGAGGATTGGGGGGGTTTTTTTATTTGTTTTTATTTTTCCAGTAGGACTCTATCCAGTGATGGAAGGTCAGGTCAGCGGATGATGATGACTCCTCTGATGATGACGACGAGGAGGAGGATTCAGAGGAGGAGGAGGATGAGTATCTGGCTCCGGCCGACTCTGTTGTTGCACCCGTTGTTGACCATGTCCCCTCTTTTGAAGAGACAAAGCCGTTTGAGACCGATGAGTCTGCGGCTACACCACCATCACCACTGGCATATCGTACCACTGCTAGGATATTTATCCGACCCGAGGCACCTATGCCTTTTCCATCAAAGGAGGAGGTCGAGAGACTTCTTGCCTTACCACCACCACCACCACCATCACCACTCATCTCACTATCACCACCCTCTGCAGAGGAACGCCTTGCTAGGTGTTTAGCTGCACCTGCACTTCCATCATCACCACTTCCTATAGTACCTCACCCATATGGTAGCCCTAACCATGTGCGTGCACCCTTAGGCTTCAGAGCTACCTTATGGTAGATTGAGAGCCTCATCACCATCACTAATCCATTCACACCATTTACCACCTCCACTATTCAGCACTACATTTACCACCAATGTAACCCTACTCATACCTATTACCATCATCACCACTACCACCACTACCAGCCTCACTGTTCATACCACCACCAATCGACCGTAGGGAGGACACTCCCGAGGCCGAGTTACCACCTCGTAAGAGGTTATGTCTGACTGCTCTCACATCGAGGTATGAGATGAGGGAGAGTCGACTGCTGCTCCTAGACCTACTAGAGATCATGGGATAGACTATGGGTTTATCAGCACTCTGGATGCCGAAACCAGACGTCTGAGAGCCAAGGAGGTTGGCTATAGGATTAGAGATGTTTGGGTAGACCCGACAGAGGCTGTTGAGGAGGTAGCACCCATGACCCTCGAGGAGGTCAATGCTAGAGTGACCGAGCTTGCTGCGGTTCAGGAGCAGGACACACATGATGTTTATGCTGTGATAAAGGATACTTAGGATAGACAGACTCAGTTGTTTTAGAGAGTCGATGGATTGGTCGAGGATTGACAATTTCACTATAAGCCTGCACGACTATTAGATCAGGAGGCCTTGGTTTCCGAGAGGCTTGGGCATATTCTTTTGGGTTGAGTTCGGCAGTTCACTATGAACTGCAAGCATATAGGACTCATACCGCAGATGCGGGGCTTTCATGTGTCGCTGCCTCACAGGAGTCACTGAGACGACAGTGATTTCGAATGTTCATCACTACAAGGACAGTTATCAGCAGCATTGGGACAGATTCAGGCACTTCAGGCTAGAGGTCAGACTCATGCAGATGATCGCGAGAGTGCTGGTAGTTCTGCCTAGGTTTACACTTCTCATGTTGTATTCATAGTTATCATTCTGTTAGCCGGCTAAGTATTATGGGTTTTTTGCCCAGCTAGCACGGCAGTAGGACTTGTATTTTCATTTCTTATATCAGACAATCATGTACGTTTTCCAGTTATATATGATGTGTTGTATTATGTCATGTTGATCTTAATTCTGTTATGTGTTGTAATCCCAGTCATGTTTATAATCACTGTGTGATGGTTGATCTTGTAAATTTTATAATGTGTTGTATTATGTTATTCGATCTTAATTTGTTATGTGGTGTGTGATCCCAGTTATGTTATATAATTACTGTGTTGATGTGATCTTGTTATGTATTGATGTTACCCATGTCATGTTGTGGATCGTTTATGAAAAACTCACGTATTTTATATTGTTGTGATTTAGAACAATATGCCACTAAGGAGATCCTCTGCTACTGCAAGGGCTGCTGCTATTGCTGCAAGGGCTGTTGTTGCTGCTGCTGCCCCTATGACAGCTGCTGTTGTTGAACAGCTAATCGAAGCAAGAGTGTCTGCGACACTTGCTAATCATAAAACTCTTCGAAATAGCACTAATCGTCAGGGCGACGGAAGCCATAATTCTGACACTGGAATTAGAGGAACTGTATGCACTCCGCGTGAGTGTACGTATAAGGATTTTCTAAATTACAAGCCCTTTCTTTTAAGGGGTACTGAAGGACTTGGTTGTGTTGTCACAATGGTTCGAGAATGATGGAAATCAGTGTTCCATTATCACAACTGTGCTGTGGAGTGAGGGAGAACCAAGTTAAGTTTGCTTACTTGCAATTTCCTTGGAAATGCTCTAAATGGTGGAGCTCCCACATGAAGATGTTTACTCAAAGATATTGCTTTTGTTATGAACTGGGAGGCACTAAGAAGATGATGACAGTCTATATATCTGCCTAAGGGGTGAAATCAAGAAGTTAGAAATTAAGCTCTGGAACCTAAAAGTAAAAGTTTCTGATGTCGCGAGTTACACTCTTCGTTTTCAAGAGCTTGCATTGATGTGTGGAAGGATGTTCCAAGAGGAATCAAATGAAGTTGAGAAATATGTTGGTGGACTTCCTGATATGATTCGGGGAAGGAAATGTAAGGTATATTCAACCCAAGGACGATGGATGAAGCAATTGAGTTTTGCTCCGATCAGATGGATCAAAAAGTCCTTACTATTACTGAAAGGCAAGCTGAGCAGAAAAGGAAGTTGGAGTTTAATGCTGGAAACAATCAGGGGCACCAACAACAAAACAAAGCAGCACAATGGAAGGGCTTACACTGGGGCTCGGTGAAATGTAGGGAGTACACGGGATCATTGCCATTGTGTACAAAATGCAACTATCACCACAAAGGGCCATGTGCTCCCAGGTGTAATAGGTGCAAGAAGATCAGCCATTTGGCTTTTAGTTGTGACTGTAGGAGTTCTGGTCCTAATAGTAATAATAACAATCGTGGGAACTTCAGAACAACTCAGAATGCTGGCACTGCTATGAGTGTGGTGTTCAGGGGCATTTCAAGAGAGACTGCCCGAAGTTAAAGAATAAAACCGTGGTAATCAAGGTGGGAATGGCAATGCCCCAGCAAAAATGTACGTGGTGGGCAATGCGGGGACAAACCCGGACTCTAACGTCGTTACGGGTACGTTCCTTCTAAACGACCGCTATGCTTCTATCTTATTTGATACTGGTGCTGATAGGAGTTTTGTATCTACTACATTTAGCTCCCTAATTGATATCACACCAACTACATTAGACCATTATTACGATGTTGAACTAGCCGACAGGAAAAAATAGAGATAAACACTATCATTTCGGGGGGTTGTACGTTATTTAAAATTCTTAGATATCCCTTCTACATTAACTTAATACCCATAGAACTTGGTAGTTTCGACATCATAGTTGGTATGGATTGGTTGGCAAAGTACCATGCTGTCATCGATTGTGTCGAGAAGATTGTTCGCATTCCCTGGGGAAATGAAACCCTAATTGTACATGGTGACAGAAGCAGCCATGGAAACGGGACTCGTTTGAACATCATTTCGTGCACCAAAACTCATAAATATTTGTTGAAAGGACATCACGTCTTTTTGGCACATGTTACTACAAAGGAGATTGAAGACAAGTCGGGGGAGAAGCGACTTGAGGACGTACCAATCGTTCAAGATTTTCCTGAAGTATTTCCTGAAGATTTGTCGGGTCTTCCACCGACTCGACAAGTGGAATTCCAGATCGATTTGGTTACTGGTGTACACTGTAGACGAGACTTATCGATTGGTCCTTCTGAAATGAAAGAGGTTATCGGAGCAACTGCAAGAGCTCTATCCGACAAGGGGAGCATCCGGTCTTGTTTGTCAAAAAGAAGGGGATCATTCGGATGTGCATCGACTATCGGAGGTTGAATAAAACTTAACGGTGAAGAATCGTTATTCCTTTCCCATGGATTGATGATATATTTGCCCAACTACAAGGTTCCAGTTGTTTATTCGATGATTAGATTTACGGTCGGGTTTATCATCAGCTTAGAGTACGAGGGAAGAGAAATATTCCAAAGCGGGGACATTTAGGACAGTTATGGTCATTACGAGTTCCAAGTGATGCACATTTGGTTGACTAAATGCACCTGCGGTGTATCATGGACCTCATGAACCAAGTGTGTCAAACCATACTTGGTTAAGTTTGTATTGTCTTTATTGACGATATATAATTTATTCAAAGAACAAAAAGGAACATGAGAACATCTTAAGGAATTTTAGAACTGCTTAAGAAGGAGGAGACTATATGCTAAGTTTTCAAAATGTGAATTTTTGGATCCTAGGTACAATTTATCGGTCACTGTGATTTACTTTCAGGCATTCACGTGGATCCTTGCCAAGATCGAATCTATTAAAAGATTGGGGTCTCTTAAAACACCAACGGAGATTCATTTTTAGGTCTTGCTGGGTACTATCGAAGATTATTGAGGGGTTTCAAATCGCTAGCCGATGACCAAAACTTTACTCAGAAAAGTAAGTTGCCTTTGAATGGAGCGTTGAAAGCAGGTAGCAGCTTTTCACGACATTGAAGAATAAGTTATGTAGCGCACTATCTTAGCTCTCTCAAGGATCTGAGGATTCATTGTTTATTGACTAGATCCTGGTCACATAAAGGATTAGGTGCGGTGTTGATGCAAAAAGAGAAGGTGATTGCTATGCGTCAACGACAGTGAAGATTCATGAGAAAAATTATACTATCATGATTTTGGAACTTGGTTGCCAGTGGTTTGTTTGCTCTAAAGATTTGGACCGGCATAAGGGGGGGGGGCACTACTTGTTATGGAACTAAGTATACGGTGTTCACAGATTCATAAGAGTCTACAACACTACTAGACTAAAAGGAGTTGATATGAGGGCAACGTCGTTTGGTTAGGATACTCAGTGACTACGATTGTGAGATTCGTTATCACCCGGGGGGAAAGCAAATGTTGTTGTGATGCTTTTGTGCCAAGAAAGAGCGAAATTAAACCATTAGAATCGAGCTTTAGTTATGACTATTAGTTTGGATTTCCCAACAAATTTAAATGCTCAGACTGAAGCCACTGAAAACCAGAGAATCTCAAGAAGGATAAATGTAGGGAGGTTATGATAAGGAAGGATATACAAAGGAAGAAGTTGGAACCCCACGCCGATGGACTTTTGACTTAAAACGGCAGAGTTGGTTACATGTTATGGTGACTTGAGGACTGTGATCATGCACGAGTCCCACAAATCAAAATACTCCATCCATCCGGGTTCTGACAAGATGTACCAAGACATGAAGAAGCTATATTGGTGGCCTAATATGAAAGCCGACATCGCCACCTATGTTAGCAAATGTTTGACATGTGCTATGGTTAAGGCCGAGCACCAAAGGTCATCGGGTTTGTTAGTACAACCCGAGATACCCCAATGGAAGTGGGATAACATCACAATGGATTTTATCACAAAGCTTCCTAAGTCATCGCAAGGCTATGACACCATTTGGGTGATTGTTGACCGTCTTACGAAGTCTGCAATCTTTGTACCAATGATGGAAACTGACCCTATGGAGAAGTTGGCAAGGATGTACCTAAAGGAGGTAGTCACAAGGCATGGAATACGGTCTCTGATCATTTGTGATCGTAACCTTAGATTCGCATCAAATTTCTGGAGGTCACTTAAGAAGGCTTTGGGTACTAATTTGGATATGAGTACGACATACCATCCACGAACTGATGGAGAAAGCGAGAGAACTATCCAAACTCTCGAGGATATGCTACGTGCTTGTGTGATCGACTTTGGGAATGGTTGGGTTAAACAACTGCCACTAGTTGAGTTTTCTTACAACAATAGTTATCACGCTAAGCTCAAAAGGCTGCACCGGTTTGAAGCACATTACGGTCGAAAGTGTCGTTCACCTGTTTTGTTGGGCCGAGGTTTGGACAAGTTCAAGTTGCGGTCAGAAATAGTCCAAGGACAAATGTGGAGGTCACTTTCAGATCAAGCAAAGAATTGCAAGCCGCTCGATGACCAACAAAGAGTTACGCCACAATTTCCAACGCGTTAAGCAATGTGAGTTTAAGTTGGGGATAGGGTTATGCTTAAGGTTTCACCTTGGAAAGGGGTCGTACTTTGGCAAACGAGGAAAGTTAAACCCTAGATATGTTGGACCCTTTAAGGTGCTGGAAAAGGTTTGGTTAGATCCGTTGCTTACAAGTTGAGGGTCCTCAAGAGGTTGAGCTGGGTTCACTATAACATTTCATGTATCCAACTGAAGAAAGTTATTCGAAAAAAGAACCATTAGCGTTCCATTGGAAGGACTTTTTGTGATGATCCAAGCTCTTTTGTGGAGGAACCCGGTAGTGATCATGGGTCGGGAAGTCAAACGGTTTGACGCAAAGCCGTTTACCAATTGTCAAGGTTAGATGGTTCTCGAGGAGAGGTCCTGAGTTTAACATTGGGAAACGTGGAAGATTAATTTCAAAGAAAGTATCGCATCTCTTCACCAAACCGTTACTTCGTCAAGTTTCGCGAACTTGAACCTTGGGACAAGGCTTTCTACCGGGAGGGAGACTGTAACTTTCACATTTTCAGGTTTTTATTTTTTTTTCATTTACGACTTCAATTATTCAATTATCTATTTTTAGACTTTTGCGTGTTTACTTTTAATTTTTATCGTTAAGCTAAATCGCGTAAACTAAAAATGATCATTTAACGTAAACGGGCATCAAACAACTAAATGTTTACGTCAAGTAGGTGTTATAAAGTTATTAGAATGATAATTTATAACCTTACGCTTTTTATTTTTATTTTGATATGTAAAAACGTTATCGTAACGCGATTATAAAACTATAGGATTTTTGCGAATTGCATGGCAAACTTAAGCTCGTTTTTAAACTTCAACAAGTAACCCACATCCTATACCTAAATACCCAAAAATATCTTCAATGCTCCCTCCCCCTCACTTAAAAACCGAATTTAGACATACATGCATATTTAGGCTTGAAATTAAATCAAATAAAGCTAACAACTTCCCACTCTCTCACTTAAATAATTATTCTTGTTAACCAATGGTTCAAAAACTCACTTTTGCCTCTCCCATGCTAGCATACCCACGGGTAGAATCACAAGACAAGTTCCAAGCATGCATGATTAGTCATTCCATTCTGACAAGGCATAAACTTGTCCCTAACCTAGCCTTGTACCATATACATTCTAAACAACTTTTTGTCTCCCTTTTGACTTCAAACTCACAAGGTTAGGAGAAACACCTAGAAAAGGAAACCATACAAGCCTTAGTCTTATCAATAAGAAACATGTCTCTTAAGCATGAGATCCTAAACTAATATAAAACTAACCTAGGAGTCCTTAATTATTTAATACACAACTTGGTTCCCTTGTTTTTAACCATGAACCTGACGAAACCTTGCACCACCCAAAACCATTTATTGGTTTGATAAGAGAAGTATTATAAGGCTTCATTTACTATATATATGTGCCTTCTAAACCCACACATTCTATTTCTTACCATCTTAATCAAACTCACTCACAAACTCTCTCAAAATCACTCATCTCTCACTCCCACTCACGGCATACAAACATACAACCTGATATTTTGTAACTTTGGTTCCTAAACTAGTACAAGTATTCTAAGATCACTAGTATGCATATATAAGATATATTGGAAGCTTGGTTGGTTTGTGTTAGAGTTTATACAAGTGGTTCAAAGCTAGGACTTTCTTTTTGGAATTTAGGGTTTTCATTTAGGGTTTTCGAAGTTGGGTTGTGATCACAAGGGTTGGATCATTTTTCTTCACTCATTATTCACTCATCTAAGGTTACCTAAAACCCTAATCTTTTCAATACTATCATTTCATGTATTATATAATTATGTGTAGTTAAATCATCACCTAGGAAACCTTATAAGTTTACAAAATGATTTTCATGTTGGATCATGGGTTCGAACTATATATGTATAGGTTAATATGATGTTAAAACTCATGTTAAAATAGAGAAAACACACCTTACACAAGTATTGGGTAATTTATAAAATGTGTATATAATTAAATGGTGAAAAACTTATTTATTAAGTTTATGAATAAATGAATATGTTGGACTAATTTCTTGGACAATATGATAAAAAATCATGTATAGAGACTAAGTTATAAACAAGGGATGTAAGTTATTAATTTAGAAGATCTAGTATGTCAATTTATAAAGTTAAAGTGGTATAAAACATACTTAATTAAAATTTAATTGCTACTCTTCATTTGAACCATATAAATGTTTATTTTATGTTTTATAAAAATAATACATCTCATAAAGATCGTAAGGCGTATAAGAAACTTGAAATCCGATAAATAACGATAGGAGTTATTGATTTTTTACGAGATTTGCGTATAAAAAATTATAAAAGTGTTTTTTATAAAACTAAGTTTATAAAACTAATGATTTCTAATCTGAAGATTATTTCTTTATATTATTTGTAAAAGTTAGATATTTTAAGGATTCTAAAAAGGTAAGAAACTTGAAAAAAAACAATGGATAATGAACTAGTTATGACTTTTTCATGTTTATGTAATAAAATAAACAAAAGTGACTTTATAAAAGTAATTTTATAAAAACTAATTTTTTACAGAAACATACAGTGGACATGTACCATGTTAGGATGATAGAAAATTTAATTATGAAGCCATGGACATAAGAATCACTAGAAACCGAATTAAAACGAATAAGATACAATAAATATACGATTTCAACAATTAAAATTTATAAAAAGTATTTTTATAAATATACACTTTTCTGTTTATGTTCATAAACAGTAAGTATGAATATAATAAAATGCAATATTTGGATTTATATTTTTCAAATACGAAATTCCTACTACATGTAAAGTACAATGAAAACGGTGTATTTAAATACGATAGTTACGACGTTTTTAAGTTATAACGATTAATTATATAAAAGTAGTTTTATATAATTTATAAAATATTATTAAAGTTACTGTTCATCAGTGATTATAATATTGCAAATATGATATTTGACTAGAACATTCAAAAACGAAGCCACATATATAAATAACATATTTAACGAGACGAGAAAAATGAAGTTTTTACTAAAAATGATATTTAAAACGTTTTTAAAATATTATTTTCTCAAATAAATTAAAAGCATTTATTATGGAGTTATTAAATACGACCATTCAAGTATTTTTGGTAAATACGTAATTGTTGGACAAGTATACCATTTTTACAAACACTTTTAGGTGGTGATGTAATTATATAGAATTATATGTGGTATTAGTTATTCAAGTACTTAGTACTCATACGAACTATATTTAATTAGGTTGCATTCGGTCATATCCATGACGTTTTCATCCACTTGATCCATATACTCCAGTTTATTCACTAATGTGAGTTCATAGCCCCATGTTTTACAATTACAATGATTTACAATTTTTGGGGTGAGAAACATGCATTGTTTTACGATTGCACGCAAGTGCACATTTTTACATGATTACGTGTTTGCCTAAGTAGCGATAAACCTCTAAGCCCATTATCATGAATTGTCAATTACTTTGTGTGAGCGCGAATGTTATAAATAGATCTATTTGGGATTGACATCCCCATTCGGGTGAGTAGCGCTCACTGTGCCGGTTTCTGGACAACGGACGTATACCATGTCGGATTTAGGATGTTGCGGGTTAGAACATCATCACGGACAATGTTGGCAATTTATGTTGTATTTCATACATGTCGAGCTTCAGTGTCATGAGCTTAGGGAAACGTAATTACACTTTGTGATGTTTGTATCTGTTGCATCATCACGGGAAAAATCTTCCGGTCCTACATTACATTTTACATAAACCTATGAATTCACCAACTTTATGTTGACGTTTTAAAGCATGTTTTCTCAGGTCAATGAGGCACGAGGTGCTAAGGATACATTGGGGATACTCTTTTGGGGAGTCATGCATAAAAGATTTGGCGTCATTACATCTTGGGATATTTGTTATGATCTAAAATCTTGTTATTTCAATGTTGAACAATTTCTTAAAGCGTTAGTGCTTTGTATAAAACACATTTAATAAATCCAGAATCTATCGTAATTTAAACGGACACTTTTAGATGGTTCGTTCTAATATTTGTGCTATTGGATCTTATGATGTAACGCTCTCGGACACATTTATTCGCTACAACCATTTAGGGTGTTTCAGTCGGTCCGTCGTGTTAGATAAATCAATGCCCGATCCAATCATGAAGGTGGTATATTGTTGTTGATTCAACACCACCCCTCATTATAACATGTTAGTAAGTATGACTAAAGCGAGGGAAAAAAAAATTAAATGATCCAAAATATTATTTTAACCAATTTATCTTTTTATTATAGAGAAGAGTATATATGAGAAATAGAAATTTGCCCATTAACCAATGAAAAAACTCGATTTAAAAATCAAGCATTTTAAATGATCAATAAAATTCAAAATTGGTTTCAATACGGTCAAACTCATCTATAATTCATCCGTAAAAATAAATATGTATAAAAACACATATGTTGATTTTATTAAAATAAAATTATAAAAAGAGAAGAGATAATTAATAAAACTCTAGTTGCCAAATTTTGAATAAAAAACTTAAACATACTTATCAATTTTTATGTCTTTCTTTGTAATTTTATAAATTTAATAAATAGCTCCAAGGCTTAAAAAATATGCGTCACACCCCGTCAGTGGCGGAATCACGGGAATGACAACACAGATGTTTACATTGCCACAAGATACAAACAATCATACCGTTACATTATTGACCAAAGTCTATTTACAAAAACTTTACAATTTAGCAACTTGGAAAAAAGTTATATAGTTGTCTTTTGTTGTAATAAACTCCAATGTACTCATTATTGGTCCTAGTTACTCTCCTCATTACCTTTGCGTAAACAACACACTGAAAATGATACTCGGAAAAGTCAACAATATTGTTGGTGGTGAGCATGAGTCGTTTTCTAGGTTTGGACCTTAAACCCAGTTGTTGTGCCAATATCTCAAAACAGTGGACAATAGAGCAATATGACAGTGAATATATGCAAATCACCCATGACTTAGCATCCTCGCTAATCATGTAACATGACCTAGCAATCCTGCTAGTCGATCACCATGCCCTAGCATCCCCGCTAGTAATGAAAACATAATATGTCACTTACGCATCTAAAGGGCCTACCAGCTGGAGCTATATTTAGGGCAGGACCACAATAGACATGGCAAATCCTTGCCAATCACCCTTGCCATGCCAAACACAGTACACGCAAGTAAAATCACATAACATATATTCACATAGCAATCATAAGCACATAATTGTCCCAAAAACAAAACCACGTTTTGTACAGTTCAGAAAAACAATTCAAAACACATTTGAGCATTATTTTCCCCCAACGGAAAAACAGTAGAAAAATGGAGCTACGAGAACTCACCTCAACAGATGAATAGAAAACCGCACAGATAAACTCTACTCAGCGAACCAAACAATATATACAACGCACCAACTAGCCTCTACAACGCACAACGGTACCCGGCCACGACCTAACATTTATTTTCACCTCATAAATATTTGTACAAAGTTATCTTATTGTACAAGCGTTCGTCTTTTACTAACACAAAATCCTCATTCTTTCACAAAATCCTTATCCTTATTTCCAAACTCTTACTCTTGTTAAGAAACCTTTATCCCCATTTCAAAACCTTTATCCTCGTTTCAAAACCTTTATCCAAACACATGGTTGTGTGGTAATTACGCAAAATGACTCAATGCACTTGGGCTAGTGTAACATCAACACAAACTACTCAAAACATAGCCATTAACAAAAACAAAACAACTGACCAAATGGTCCAAGAGAATCTGACGAGAAATATGTGGGAGTTCAAAGATCGAAAATAAAGGAATAGATATTTTTGCAACGTTAAGGTACATATATTTAAATGTAAAGATATTATATTTATAATAAAATATAATATTTTATTATATCGTCTCTTTATCGGGCTTAACGGGGTACGCATAAAATCTTTATCATCTTTGTATGTCCATGTTCAATCGTTTACCCTTAATGTTTAATATTTACAAAAATTACCCTTTTGTCCTTTAGTCGAGTTGACACAAAATAATTATTCCACATTATTCCAAAAATTCCAACAAAATGCCAAAAAGTTCATACTTTTAACGTGTTTATCCAAACGTGACCAAAATTGTTCGCTTTAAGTCATTTTCCACTTCCGTAACCATTTTAATCAATTCATTCGTTTTAGTATTCCATTATCCAATTTTCCTGTATTTTCAAGTCCCCATGAGATCACTGAAAAGAAATTAACCCATTTTAATTGTTTATTGGGTCCATAGAGTTCCAACTAAGGTTTTTATACTTTTATATAAGGTCAAAATCCATTATTCAGATATTCAAGCCAACCTAAAAATCAATAGTCAAACAAGTTATGTAAAAGTATAATCGTAAACCGAACCCAATATGCCGGGTTAACATGGTCGAATGAAACCCAAATAAACCATAGCCCATTATATAAGCCGAAAACCATTAAACGTAAGCCAATATATAAGCCGAAACAAATTTAAGTCATAAGCCCATTATATAAGCCGAAACCAATAAGCTATAAGCCTCAAAATATAAGCCGGACCACATAAGCCCAAACATAAGTCGAAACCGAATAGCTATAAGCTAAAAAGATATATACTAAAACCACAATAATCCATAAGCTCGAGGACAATATAAGCCAAAATAATCATAAGGCACGAACAAATAAAGCCATAAGCTCAATTTAAAAGCCGAACTCGACTAAAGCCCGAAAATCAAAATAGCTATAAGTCAAATAAAGCTAAACCCAAATAAAGCTAATAAGCCAAAATATAGGCCGAAACCCCAACAAGCAATAAGCCGATACCAATAAGCCATAACCGACTTAAGCCTAACCAAACACACAAATGGGCCGGGAGCTATGACGAGCCTAAAACATAACCCGGTTGGGTCGAGCCCAAACCGAAACAACCCAAAACCAAATAAGCCATTACTAGCTTATTTTTAAGCAACCTTTCAAAATAAGCCTCAAATAAGCCCTTGACTAAAAACAAAATTTACCACCACAACCATAAGCTAAAAATGACCATTCCTTGTTTCTTTTCTTTTGTACCCGACACAAGCAAACACCCCCTTTTATAGTTCGTTTCGTTTTTAAATATCGATTTTCCGACGAATCAACTTGTTTACAACTAGTATTAAGACCTATTAAGAACTATAAAAGTACACTTAAAAACAAATTTAGAAAAATAACATATTGGAGTTCTTGGTTGGTTTTGACACGAATGAATAAACCCAAATCATTTTTCTACAACCCAAAACTATCTAATACCAAATATTAGCCCCGTGTTCTTGATAAGTCTTTAAAAATTTGTGTTTCTTGTTCTTGGGTGTGCTCGGCCAAAACCAAAGAGAAAGAGAGAAAGTGTATTTTTTTGTTTGATTTCAAAATGAATGCACAAATGCATGTTCAAGTTGTCACACCCCGCCAAGGCGGAATCGCAAGGCATGATGAATAGGCATCATCACAACACAAGGCTACTCCGCTGATCAAATAGTATGCATATAGACACACAACATGAATCAGTGACATTAATAAATGTTGTGTTCATAGATCCACGTGTCCTACAGACACCATGTTTATGACATCGCCCAAAACAAATAATCCAACATTGTAATGCATGAAGAACAAATCATGACAAGTTCAAATGAAAAACTAAAACAGATAAAATCATAGACTCCGACATGCAAGATTATGGTTCAGCTAACTCCTCTTACCTAACTCTTCACCGTTTTGCTCACTTTGAAAATGATGCTAAAAACGTCAAACATAATTGTTGGTGAGAGTTACTAGGTTTATGACTACTTATGACACTCCTGCGATCAACAAAAACAACATTTACGAACATCTATGCTTGGCTATTCTATCACAAAATAAATTCACATATATCTGGGGTGGATTGTACCCCTCCGTCCCACAATATCTCTGCGCAGGTTGACCCACTTGACTAGCTAAGTCGGTTTGGGTCTCACACAAGGGTCATGTCATCCTCAACATTCTGGCCTTACCACAATTATATGCACATAGCAATAGCACATACATTACATATAGTTCGATCACTTAAAAACATATATCACGGTTCATAATTCAAAAACTGTTTTTCATCATTTCCATTCCCAGAAATATAAGTAAAAAGTAGGACTGTAAAACTCACCTGATGCAAAGCAAATTAAAATTTCTTCACTTAATCTTGCAAAGAATCTAAACAAAAATAAAAACATTTAGTTACCATCGATTAGGTCACACACCCATGTCGATTACAATCACAACGATGGATACTCTATATCCTATCTGGGATTCAACTCTTCTATATCTCTATACTTGTAACCTCAAAGTTACCTCAAAAAACTTTACTTCTCAACTTTCTGCTTTTTACTCAGTTTTTATAGTCACAAGATGACTCTAAATAAAATACGTAAACACCTAATTGGTTCTCCTCCTCACATCTCATATCTCCCCAATTAGTTGTGAAGCTTCTATGATTTTTGGATAAGAATAATAGTGGGTGTAACCATTTTATAAAAATTCAACATCACAAAGTGTTCAGAATTTGACCTGATTCGAACTTCAAAAAGTTTAGCTTGAGCAGACCCATTTAAACACTTAGGAAAATTCTACAAAAATCTAGAAAATCATAAACATCATGAACTTGCTACAGTAGCAAGCCATTAATTAAAAATACGTTTTGATATGGTTTTTGACCTCACAAACACAACTTAGAATATGCCTTGAAAACTCAGTTTTGACAACGAATCTTGTTTGATTAATTTGACTAACTTTGACTCACTTTTAATTCATCAAACCACTTGGGTTGGAAAGTAGACTCTCTGTAGTTAATTTTAGGCTCAAAAAAATCAATAAAAGCTATCCGTATGACCGAGATATGACTCTCGCAAGATGACCTAAAATTCTGCCCAGATTTCTATTCCGAATTTAGCATAATCAACCCTAATTAACTTACCCATAACCCTAATTATTAACCCCTTAAACGATTTTGATGATTAAAAACCTCTTAATACAGATTAATTTACAATAACCTAATCCCTCCTTAATGATTGTTATGTAAATAAAATCAGTTGAATTGAAGAAGGAATTTAGAAAAACATTACTTAAACTCTTGAAAATTCAAAACCCTAAAATATTTTGGGTTTCCCTTTGTTCTTTGTGTTGTTCGACCGCCAAGGAGAGAGGAGAGGAGAAGAAAAAGTGATTTTTGATTAAGTTATGATTTGTATTTATAGGCTTAGAAAAAGATAATTACCAAAAACAAGTTGTAATCAAATTGGGATTCTTTCCCATTTTTTTCCTTGTTTGGCCGATCCACACAACCACCCTTTAATTATATTTTTTCTTTTATTTATTATACATTTACTTTAATTCTAAGTAAAAACCTTTAATTATTTAGCTAAACCTTGAACTTTCTAACTAGTTTTCAAACTAACCTTCGATTCTAACTATTTTAAAAAATAGAAAGTACTCTAAAATCTATAAAATACTAAACTAATATATACAATATGAATTACATATACATAGTACGTACACGACATTGAAACTACACAAAGCTTTTAAATGATTTCATTTCCATAAGTACCATGATTCATCACTCATGTACTTCCATCTCATACACATATAAAACACATAATGACACACATAAACTAAATTATACAGGCTTTAACTAACCCGTTAAAATCTCAGTTGTCACAGATGATCTTTGTGGATTATTTTAGTTGGAATAGGACTGGCAGGCATAAATGTATTCAAATTATTCATTTCAGCCCTTGCACCAACATCTTCATAATCATTTGAATACATCGTATCTTCCTATATCAGTATAATTTGGATCAATTTGGAAGGTTTAATGCTGTATACTACTAATAGCATTAAATTCTAATCCAGCGGTATTAAACCGATAACAAACATATTAACACTAATAGTATGCTTGTATCCATCATCAAGCATATTAATATTGTTAGTGTTGTTAACACTATCATTCTTATTACTAAAAAATAAAAAATATATATATAATTGCTGAATAAAAAAAAAGTTAAAATCTCTTTTTTTAAAATTTAAATATATTTTTGAACTAAGACTAATTTGCTTTAGTTGTAGTTTTTCTATGTATAAACGGGAAATCCAAGGGTTTTAAAACCGAAGGCCCGTGAGTCTCGATACTAGTCTCCGTGAGGTGTTAAAATCCTGGTCACTTAGCCGCAAGGCTGGGAACGTGTGAAGCATAGAAATTTTGCAACTTTCTTAAAATGTTGATCCATGGTTGAAATTTGAAATGAGAACACTCACATAATATATTATAATTGTCGGGAGTGAAAAGTTTACAAGTTACAAATATGAGTAGTGTTAGCATCTTATCTTGTATTTTAACGGTGATTTCGTTTTTGAGCTTGGTTTGGGGCAAGTGAAAAATCGGGGACGATGAATTTATCCTTTGGACATCTATAGATTATTCTATAGGCACTTCTTGTTCTATGACCCTAAAAGTTATGAAAATAACGGAAGTCCAAACATTTTAATTAGATTGCTTAAAAGAAAAACATAAAAAGTATAAAAGGAAAATAAGGAAAAATACAAAAATAGATAGAGAAATAAAAGTGTATAAATAAATGGTAAAACGGGGCGTTTCATAACTATTGATTTCTTAATCCCCTTAGATGAGCACTTAGCTACTTTTCGAGGTGATTAGTTTAGGGGGATTGGAATTTTTGGTTTTAAGCGTGTATTTATAACATTGCGTGAGGACACGGCAATAGCTTAGTATGGGGGATTTTGGTATGTGCTTAATTACACATACCTTTTACCTAATAAAACGAGCCTAAATGACCACTAACGGACATAAAATACCCTTATGTGCTTGTTTTGCTTCGTGTATTGTGCAGGTATCGGATATTCAGAAAAGGACAAAAACAAGGGCAAAACAAAAGAAACCGAGCACGGGATTAGAAAGAGCGCGAAAAACCGAAGCCGAAGGCGTACCCATCTTCTATGGACCAACCCGGGCCTACTTAATGGGCCGGGTCAGCCCACATTCATATTATGATCAACTGTTAGCCCATAATTACACAAATCTAGTCAAAGC
This sequence comes from Tanacetum coccineum, assembly GCA_026074375.1. Taxonomy (NCBI): domain Eukaryota; kingdom Viridiplantae; phylum Streptophyta; class Magnoliopsida; order Asterales; family Asteraceae; genus Tanacetum; species Tanacetum coccineum. The sequence continues at coordinate 41,768 of BQNB010015828.1, forward strand.
CCACAATCCATTTCTTATAACATTCGGCCCAATATCAAAATTATAAGTAAAAAGGCCCAAGTCCAACCCCCAAGTCAAACAACTAAGCACGGGTCACTTTTACTGTTCCGCATTCCCTTTTCCCTCCCAAAATTACACAGGACAACCAAATAACGCACATGGTAAAAATCCAACCATACATACGCATCTCTTGCTTCTAGAAGTACAAATCCTGACAAGTCTGACACCCCAAATAGCCACGCTGGCAATCCCCAGCAATACCATTGGCTATTGAGACGTGTACTTGATCCAACGGCTCAACTGATGAGATTTGGAGGCGGTTATGATTGGAAGGCTGTGATTGGATGATGGGACGCTCATCCTTGGCCTAGAAGGTTCCTCTAGCCTCTATAAATAGAGGCTTGGATCCCACATTGGAGGCGTGTAGTTTTTAGCTTAAGCTTTTAGTAATTTAGTAGCTTTTAGCTTATTTTTCATGTAATTTCTCTTTTCAAAGCATTGTAAACGTTTGATCATAAATAAAATTCTGTTTGGTTTAATTTCGTGTTTAATTCATGTTTTTACTTTATGCAATTATGGTTTAAGTGTGTTCAAAATATCCTAATAAGCTCTTAATTACTTCAAAAGCTAGCTTTCATTCAATTAAGCCTTTAAAAGCTTAACTGAATTAGTATTCACATCAAATCTCTCCAAAATTACCTCAGCTTAACTTTTGGATGATAAGCCAAATGATAATGAACAAAACCAATTAAACACAAGCTTCCCTCTGAAGCTAATATAGATGCAGAACTTCCCCTGAATCCATGCACTCTTCCCCTTTTTGTCATAATCAAATAGGAGTGCATGTAGATGGTAAATAAACAATAAGCTTCCCCTTAACATGTTTACCATCTCTTGAATTATGGACTTACTAGGCTCCAAGCAGCAAATTATCAATGATGAAGAAAATGATTAATACGAATTTGTGTGAAGACTTAAATTTCCAAACTTTGTCTATATCCTGTTTTTATCTACATGACTACGAGTCTCAAACCTGTTAAGTATAATTAGACCTATGTCTCTGACAAAATCCTCATCCTCAAATAAATGAGACACTAATCACAATAACGTAACTCCATAAAGTGATACAAATTACGTAGTTATCATCATAAGTAAGATCGTACACCATGCTAGATCACAAGTCTCGACACCGCCTTATAATCACGAAACAAGTTATCTTAAATGACCACTCCTTTAATATATGATAAGAAACACAAAACCGTGAAAATCAACTACAACGATCAAATAAGTAAATAATCCAATGACTTCTCAAAATAATCTCCAAACGAGGCCATAAACATCATCATCGATCAAGATCCAAACCGACCTTGTTTAGGTTTCTTCTTCATTCTTCTACCATAAAACCTTAAATCCTAGATATCAAGAGCAACCCGCTCTGATACCAATTGTAAAAACCTAATTGTAGGCTTCATAGATCGTTTTGCCCATCTAGGATATCATAACATTGATCACGCAGCGGAATAACAATTAAGAACAACAATGTTATGAACAAGGTTTTTATTCATAAACTATATACTATTCGACTTTAATTAGTCGACTATGAACTATTACATAAACTAATAAGCTAACTATTAGACACTTATTGGAGAGATCTAACTATGATGGATGATCAATATTAGACGCCTACCCCTCTTTATATACTAGAGGGGTTAGGGTTTACAAGACAAGATAAGATCAATTAAAATTAGGAAAGTATAAATCAACATTAAATACTATTTGACTAATCTTCAATCAGCATTAATGTTGATCTTTATCTTTTAGCTGAGCATTAAATACTGTTTGACTAATCTTCAATCAGCATTAATGTTATTCCAGCTTTGTCTTGTAGGTCCTCCATCTTTAATATGTTTTGTCATAATCAACTCAAAGTATAATTCCCAACAAGTCTGACACCCCAAATAGCCACGCTGGCAATCCTCATCAATACCATTGGCTATTGAGACGTGTACGTGATCCAACGGCTCAAATGATGAGATTTAGAGGCGGTTATGATTGGAAGGCTATGATTGGATGATGGGACGTTCATCCTTGGCCTAGAAGGTTCCTCTAGCCTCTATAAATAGAGGCTTGGATCCCACATTGGAGGCGTGTAGTTTTTAGCTTAAGCTTTTAGTAATTTAGTAGCGTTTAGTAGTTTTTAGATTATTTTTCATGTAATTTCTCTTTTCAAAGCATTGTAAATGTTTGATCATAAATAAAATTCTATTTGGTTTAATTTCGTGTTTAATTCATGTTTTTACTTTATGCAATTATGGTTTAAGTGTGTTCAAAATATCCTAATAAGCTCTTAATTACTTCAAAAGCTAGCTTTCATTCAGTTAAGCCTTTAAAAGCTTAACTGAATTAGTATTCACCTCAAATCTCTCCAAAATTACCTCAGCTTAACTTTTGGATGATAATTCAAAAAGGGAAGGGCTTATGGACCTCACCAGCTTGTTTTTAACAAGCAGGAGCTTGTAGATATCCCTGTTTATCTGGGATCAAGGTACTTGTTCTACTTTCTCATTTTCACTTAATTTAGCTTTATTACTATTCAGCTTATTATTATGCTTATTAGTGCTTATTTCCTATTAGTTTATTCTTAATTGTTCTTCATTTGCTTAATACTTAATCTGTTTTTACTTTTTTCAGCTTAATTCAATCTTTTATAGCCTAAAAATGAGAAATCATATTTTAAAGGGGTGTTTGGCACAAGCAACACTAACACGTGATTAGTGCTGCCTAAGTCACTCTTGGTTTTTAAGTAAACTTTGACAAGCTCAAATAAAGCCTAAAAGTCAGTTTTCATAAGTTGATAAGGTTTGGATCTTAGTTTTAAGGTTTAATCTATAGGTGGTTTGAATCTGTGGGTTTCTTGCTTTATAATTTAGCTTATTTGATTAGATCTACATTAGTGGCTATTTGGTGTTGATTTTATGTTTGTTGATGGTCTATTATGCAGTAGAATGAGTTTAGTTTAAGGGTGCAATTGTCATTTGTGTTTAAGTCAAAATCTGTCATATTTCTAAGTTTCATTTTCAAACTTTAAAGTCAAGTTTTCAATAGTAATTTTTGATTAGATTAAGCTTGTTTAAGGATCTGAAATTGATAAGTATAAGCTCATTAGGTGTCAAGCTTAATTTGTTTTTACTTTTTGAGTTTTCAAAACAACTTATTCTAGCTTAAATTTAGGCATGTAAATAGTTATTTTAAACTTCAAAAAGCAAAAAATATATATATATATTAGTTTAGTCTATCACTTATAACAATATATAAATTATATATATATAATTTATAAATATATATAAAAGAGTGTGTGTGTGTGTGTGTGTATATTAGTTTAGTCTGTCACTTTTTCAAGTCCTTTTTCTAGCTTATTTTATAAACCAATTTTCTTAATTTTAGTTTTTATGTGTTCCTTGGATATCAAACTAAATATGTTTTTAGTTTTTACCTTATGCCAAGTGCTTATTTGATTTAAAACTTAGCTTAAAGTTGGTCATTTGTCCTTTGAATCTGTCCTTTATGTCTATTTTCATTGTAGCTTTTAAGAGCTTTTCAGCTTAAATTGTTGGTCAATTTCTTGTCATTAGTGCTTATTAGGTATTGGTTATGATTTGTTTTCAGCTTATTTGCTTAACATTTGCTTATTGAGTCTTAAAAAACCACACAGTTTAGCTTTTAAGTCACATAGTTAAATTTTGCAATCTGTCATCAATCTGTCATCTTTAAGCTAGATTATTCTAGCTTATTAGTGGGATTTAGAAAAAAATCCATTTGTTAAGTCTGCTTATTTTCACTTGTTCTTTCATAGTCCCAAAAAGAAAATCTAAAAAAAATTTTTTTTTAGCAAAAAGAGAAGTCCAGGACTCGAACCTGCGACCTCCCCTTCACAACACACACTTACTACCAACGCGCCCTTGGGACTTTTTCATAAGTCTATTGCAAAATTTAATTGATATAGTAGGTTCAGATTTAGCTTATTAGCTTATTTCAATTTTAACAGCTTATTGAAATAAGCTGTGAACTTAATTTTTCTTTCTAAACCTTCATTATTAGTTCTAGTATTTTTCTGATTTTTTTTTACAATTTTCAGTTTTCATTTAATATTTTTAATTGAATTTTTAGTTTAAAAAGCTTTGAAATTAGTTTTAAAAATAATAAAAATATTACTTCTTTTTCAAAAAAAATTAATTTTATCATTTTAGTCTAATAAATTTGAATTTTGAATTTTTAGGGTTTAATTTGATAATTTTTAGTTAGTCCGTTAATCCGTTAGTCATTAATTAGTCGTTAAGTGTTTAATTGCCGTTAGAATTTAATTGTGCCTTTAATTCTAGTTTAACGTGCCTTTTTATTTGCTTCCCTTTACGTATTTAGTATTAGAAATCAAAAACAAAAAATATTCGATATTCGAGCATCAAACAAAATACTTTCGTGGATTTCAAATTCATCTCTTGTCAGGATACGACATCCGGATGATAAAATATTGTTTGTCCTCAAGCAATTTTATATCAATCGGGATACTCTCTATACTATTACTAATTTTTGGTAATTTTCGAAAAAACATCATAAAATATAGATATATAATATAAAAAATATCTATAGATAATAGATATTAAAATAGTATATATTATATATATATATATATATATATAGACTATTATTTCCGAACCACAACTACTAACTGATACTAATCAGTTCACGTCTAACGCTGCTATAGACTATCCAGCTCACATCCCACACTAACTGAAGCTACTCAGTTTAGTGTCATACATAATCAAAACCAATCCCATGTCATCTACTGCTAACTACGATCCCTCTCCTTCTCTAAAGCAGTAACACGACCCCTCATCTCCTGTAGCTCACGCTGCAAAGCGGCCTGCTGTACTAACATGTCATGAATCAGCCTATGATCGTCATACCCTGCCTGTGACATGCCTGCCATCCGGGTGTCAACACGCTCTGCCCACGCCTCAAATGCTAGCACGAGCCTCCATAAAGCTCCGAATGTCATGGCAGTCCTCTCCTGCTCATGCTCCAGACTCCTAAGACGATACCTCTGGGAGAAAATCTCATCCCTAACTGCCCATGACCTAGTGTATAACTCTCTTACATCCCTATCAATCTCTACAAACAAGGTAGGTGGCATCGCGTCCAAACACTAAGTGTGGTCCTGAAGTATACCCCAATAAAGCTCTAACTATGCTCCTACCTCTGTGAACTGGTCCTCATCAACCGGGATGGTGGCTGTCGGGGTAGCCACAAGTGAAGCTATAGGTGATGGAACGGTCAGTGATATCAAGGGTGATGAAACAGGTGAAGGGAAGGCAGAAGGTGCTGGAGATACAAGAAGTGAACCAGACGACCACTCGGGAGATGGTGGTGTCTGAACGGGTGGTGCTGGGGGTGGGTAGGTAGGAATATCAATGTAAACCCTACCATCCTCTGGGTCTGTCCATGTGGTGAGTGTGGGCTGCCTACGTACTAACACCCTCTTTGGTCTCTCCGGCTTTAGTACTGATCCCGATCCATGTCCTACCTCAAACGTACTGCGTATCTGATCCTCCTCTGCTGCTAACTCTCGGCGCCTCAACGCCCCATACCCAAGTCCTAAGGGCTCGCTCGCGGCTATCTCCACAACCAGAACTGCCCGCTGCTGACCCCTAGGTACAACCTCCTCCTCCTCCTCTAAACCAAGTCCATCCCTCTCTATACTGTGACCCTCATCATCTAAACCACGATCCTCACTATATAACCCATGACCCTCATCATCTAACTTATGACTCTCATCCTTTAACTCATGACCCTCATCATCTGCATCTGAACTCTCATCTCCCCCATCCTCATCAGCATCCTCTTCTCCTATCTCATCCTCCTCGCTATCGGTGTCCAATATAGGCTCAGACGTACCTCTATACCTCTTCCAGACTGGAAGGGTCAGTGATGGTGATGGTAAACTCTAGTAAGAAGATCTATACCTCTTACGGAAAGCTGAATCTGACAAAGCCATCACCTCTGTCACTCTGGCTGAATAACCATAGGACATGACGGGCTGGGCACGCACGGTCATGCGCGTCGTCCTACGATTAAATGAGGCTCGGGTAGGTGTAGGGGTAGGTGAAGTACGGGTAAGTGGGTGATCCGGTGACAGTGGTGCGGTGGAATCCGAAGAAGCTGATGAATGGAATGAATCACTCCTAGTACCTGACGGCTCAACAACCACAAACTCCTCGCCCCTAAGGGATACCTTAGAACCTAACAACTATAACTCCTCTGCCTCAGAGGGTGCCTCCTCTGGCTTCGACTCAGTATCGACTAACCGGGCATGTCTAACCGCTACATAAGGGTCATCAGGTAAGGGAACGGCACTCGGGAGCTCTGAGCTCCGTCAGCCTGGGTGGAACTCTCTGGGTCAACAAACATTAGGGTAGACATATAACACGGTAAAAAGGTATAAGTATAAAATATTATTATCCAAATTAACAGCATCATAGTGCTTACATATACAAATCAACATAGCATTCGAAATAAACCGTACGTAAACATATAAATATAATATATTATTATATATATATATATAAATAAATATACTAAAAAAAAATAAACTAATATCAAATATATCGGAAAGAATACGAACAACAAATAAATACCGACCCAATCCTTGGAGACCAACGTGCACCACTAGTCATAGCATAAAGCACCTCAATCACAAGTGCTTCCTCTAATTCATGTCGCTACCTGCGACGATTCCACTAAAACTCTTAAGGCAACATGCACTACTCTAAGGCAAGCACGACCAACATCAATCAATCAATATTGCTATCCACGATCATTCAAGGCATCGCACACTACTACTACTAAGGCAGCATGTCAATCCTAAAATCAATATGTTCTTGAGTCAACACTCGTACTTGATTCACACCCCTCGTATCGCTTGCTACGCGAAAATACGCATTACCAGATATGTATACTCGGGGTCAACTAATTTTTAGGTGGTCTTATTAGTTACTTTCCTCCTATCACTAACATAAACTTTAGGAAACAAACCGTCATCATTACAAAGTCCATTAAGAAACAAGCATAGTTGATCATGCTATGCGTAATTTAGGAAATACTATGAACGGCTCGGGCTAGTTGACTTCCGTCATGTTCGAGGTTTTACGAAAATTCTAGTTTGGTTATAGTTGCGTTTTTACAAATATCCATATAAAAAACCAGCATTCTCTATAACCTTGGCTCTGAATACCAATATGTCACATCCCGTCAGCGGCGGAAACACGGGAATGCGACGTACTGATTTACATTGTACAAGATATAAGATCATACAAAAATTTGTTCACAAAGTTCATTTACAAAAGTTTAAAATTTCGCAACCTTGGAAAGCGTCAAACAATTGTATTCAAATGAACTCCCAACTAGTTCTCGACTTGTGGACCGCAATATTCCTCTAGTTTAGCTTAGTTAACAATACACCTGAAAATGAACACCCCCCACCCCCCCCCCCCCCGAAAACGTCAACAATAATGTTGGTGAGCTCGTAGGTTTTGACTCAAAACTCAGTCGCTGCGCCAATATTTTCAATCAGTTGGACAATTGTGCTATATGACAGTGAATATATGCATACCAACCCATGACTTAGCATCCCCACTAATCATGTACCAAGACATAGCATCCCCACTAGTCTTAACCAGCGCGTATCAACGCCCTTAGGGTCGCAACCCCGATGACATACCACACCTAAGGCCTACCAGTTTGAGCGATTAGGGTGAAGAACACAACCCTTGCATGCCAAACACAGTACATGCAAGTAAGATCACATTACACATATTCACATTGCAGTCATAAGCACATAGATCATCCCAAAATGAAACCACGTTTTGCACAGATCAGAAAACAGTTCAAAAGCATACTTTGAGTATCATTTTCCCCCAATGAGAAAAACAGTAAAAAGTGGGGCTACGAGAACTCACCTCAATAGCAATGAATAGCAATCGCACAATCACAATAAGCAACGCACAAATGATCTCAACGCAATGAATCAAACGATCTCTACTCAAAGCGCCAAATAACCTCTACAACACACAACGGTACCCGGCCATGACCTAACATAAATTTTACCTCATAAATATTTGTACAAAATTATCTTATTGTACAAGCGTTCATCTTTTACTCACACAAAATCCTTATCCATTTGAAATTAGTATCCTTACTACAAAACTTTTATCCTTGTTTTCAAAACCTTTACCAAAAATCATGGTGGTGTGGTGGTTACGCAATACGACTCAATGCACTTGGGCTAAGTGCGACATCAATATAGAATACTCAGAAGATAGCCGATCAATTAAAACGAAACAACTAACTGAATGATCCAAGAAAATCCGACAAGAAATGAGCGAGAATAAAAATACATATATACAAGAAATGAGCGAGAATTCAAAGATTGAAATGAACGAATAAGCATCTCGAAGTCGATACGATACGTATAAGTACGTATAAAATACATATAAACTATTATATAATAATACAAATATTTTAAATATAGCGAATTAAAATAATAATTCCATTATATTTCTTCCGATATATATCGGCTAACGGGTGAATTTAAAAGAAAATTCTCTCGTCTGATTATATTCAGAATCTAATCATTTAATGTCACGTTTATTATTTACAAAAGTCACCGTTTTTTCTTTTTTAGTTGGTTCGACACAAGTATTTATTTCAAAACGTTTCGTAAATGAAATATCTTCCCTTCTTAGGCCCAAAACCCTAAATTAGCCCTTTACCTTTTATCTAGTCAAATCTTGTCATTTTACATCAAATTTGAGTCCAATATCCATTATCCTTATAGTTAAGTCCAACCCAAAATAAAAAACCCATGTTTTATTTAAAAGTCCAAGTTATAATAAACGGTCCATTAACTTTTATTTGTTATTGGGTCTCGCTGCCCATTACAAGGTTTTAGTTATGCCCGAATCAAAACGGGTCCAAGTATAAAATTTTTAACACAATTGTCCTTAACCCATTTCAACCCAATTCGAACGGGCCAAAGCCCTATAAACCATAAGCCCATAATATAAGTCGAACCCAAACGAGCCATAAGCCCACAATATAAACCGAAACTATAAGCCCAAAAGAATAAGCTGAACCCAATAAGCTATAAGCTAAATATATGAGACAAATACAATAAGCCATAAGCCCGAAATATAAGCCAAGATACAATAAGCCATAAGCCCGAAATATGTAAGCCGAAATCAATAAGTCCAAACATAAGCCGAAACCAAAATAAACTATAAATCCAATATATAAGCCGAACTCGAATAAGCCAAAATCGAAATAAGCTATAAGCTCAAATAAGCTAGACCGAATAGGTCCGAATGGCAATTGGTCTGAGCCCAAAGCTTTAAACCTAACCCATGTTGTGCCCTATCCCAAACTAACTAAGCCCGAAATCAAGTGGGGCCAGCCCACCTCTGGGGTCCTGGCCAATTATAAGAACCTAATGACTCCTCGGTAGGCCAAGCCCAAACCGAAACCAATGGAACCCAAGTTTTAAAAATACAAGCCAAAAAAAATCAAATAACCCCATGTGAGCTTATTTTTAAGCAATTACCTTGAAATAAGCCCAAAATAAGCACTAGACCTCAAAATAAATTCACCACCACAACCAAAATATAAAAATGACCATTCCTTGTTCTTTCCTTTTGATTTCAACTCACCAAGATCACACCCTATTACATTCGTTTTGTTTTTCAATATTCGGATTTCATAACGATCAACTTGTACATATAATGTTAGACACTAAGAACCCCAAAATAAAAAAGTACAACATAAAATAAATTTTCAAAAACTAACTATTTTTGATGTCTTGGTTCTGTTTTGTACGCGATAATAAGTAACCCAAATCTCCTTCAATAACCCAAGCTATTCCAACATTTTTCAAACCCACTATGATTATTCAACCCGTGTCTTGTTAAATCTCCAAAATTTGATTATCTTGGCCTGTAGGTGTTCGTCCATTGTTTAATAGAGAAAGGGGAGAGACAAAAATTTGTTTTGAATTGGAACATGGCAAATGTGTGTTTTATTTCAATAGTAGGAGCCAAAACCCTTATGTACCATATTATGACAAGATGAAGCCAAAAACATGCCATGGTGTCCCCTTATTTGTCCCATACCCGGCCTAAGTATCCCAGGGGCTCGGGGTGTCTCGTTTTTGTGTCGGGTTCTTTAAAAACTCAATTCTCGCTATGTAAAAATGTTACCCGGGGTTAGTTAGTATTTTTATTGCGTTTAAAATCATGTTTCCCATAACCTATAGTACTTACTTGGTGCCCTTTCTTAATTTAAATCTCCTAAAATTCGCTTAGAAAATTTCCGGCCGCGTCGGGACCAAAATTTCAAATTTTCGTTTAAACTCAACCGAACCTTTCCAATCATTTTTAAAAGTGTTTCGACTTTCAAAATACATTTTGACACTTTTGTTTTGACCAAAAGTTTCACTTTAACGACCGTTACAGTCTTTTATTGAATTTCGCGAAAACGCCCTTTTTCTGATAGTTTTCAATTTGCACCTCAACAATTTACGCTTTATCAAACGTTTCATCAACTTATAAAATATTTATTTGTTTCACCCATGGCTTATAAAACTTGTTTTTTAAATTTTTACTGTCGTGCCGGTACGCGCTGCGTGACGGATTCTGCTAAACGCGGGATAACTTCCCGGAAAGCATCCAAAAGACTTCATGACCATTCTAAAACGATATTATGAATCCAAAAATGATTTTCTCACGATACATATGACTCTCCCAAACCCCGGTTAAACCGTAACCGTTACCACAATAGACATCCGGAGTTAACTTCACAGCTTTCTCCACGAAAACTAAAAGACTCCAACATATAAATCATAATATTTTATAATACTTAACCCAGGAAAAGTTACCGGTTATCACATAATGTCCCGCAAGAGTTACGCCGTAATCTATTATTAATTATGAAGATTTGGTGCTGACGAGGCATTACGGCGTAACGTCCCGCAAGAGTTACACCGTAAAATATTTATTGCTAAAGATAATTATGCTGACTAAGGGTTACGACGTAACGTGATGATTAAATTACGCCGTAACCAATTTTATTACTATGAGAAGGAATGTTGCGTCAGAATGTTTACGGCGTAACGTGGTCGATGCCGTTACGCCGTAAAGATAAGTCATCACAGGGACTAAAGCTGCGCAATAATAATCAAGTTTCATTAAGTATTTACTATTTGCCATTAAAGATGAGGGGTTGAACTCATATTTTTACCAAACTTCAAATGTAGTATAAATATCATTCGTAGAATTATATTCGAATCATCTCATTCGGTGTGCTCTAGCCGCCAACAAGAAAAGAAGGAATATAAGCTGTACGCAGCGAGTATAGGGGAAACCCTTCAGGGTTTGCCATGTCGTTCGACTAGGGGATCGAAAGCATTAATTCGGCACAGTTTGTAATCGTACTTCAATATATTTTGGTCAAATATAATCATCCATATTATTTTGATTGAGTTGATCATGCAGTTTAATTTATTGTTGCTATGTTATTAATTGTGCTTTATTATTTGTTCTTGGCATTTAATTATTTAATTATCTTTTTGATTATTAAGTTATGATCTCGTTGTTTTATCACTATCTTTAATATTTTATGTACTGCATTTAAGTGATCCTTGTGTTCTGAGTAGGTATTGATTTGAGGTTGAGTGTAGTCAAGGATCTATATGATCTCAAAGACCTTGGCACGCATGATTTAATGCAAGTTGACCAATACTTGTAGTCGTTCGTCCTAGATCAATTAGGCGATCCCTTAACTTTAATACCCAGTTTGGTGTGCAAGCTAATTAGGAGACCACCTATTTAGGATTAAGCGTATCTCATAAAATGAGTGGCTGTAAGATTGCGACAAGACATTGCACTGGAGATCATAGTAATTAATTACGTTCTTCCTTTCTAGTTGTCCACCACTATACCAATTTCCTTTTCGACAGCAAGGCTTACCACCAAAATAACTCCACAGTAATCTTGAAAACTCAAACATGCTTTATTTAATGCTTTTTTAGGTAGAAAATAATTTCGATTAGACAATTAGAGACATAAACCGTTCTTTGGGTCGACACCCGTACTTACCAATCACTACACTATACACGATAGGTTACACTGCTCTTCAGTGCGTAGGAATAGTCGAGACAGTTAGGGTTTTATAAATGTAAAACCTGACGTAGTTTTATTTAAAAGAAATTACGCATCAAGTTTTTGGCGCCGCTGCCGAGAAACAGTTCTTGTTGTTTTTGATTGTTTGATTGATATATGTGTGTTTGTTTGTGCTTGTATGTGTGCTTGAACCTTCTGTTGTTCTCCCTTTTTCTGAATGTTTGCATGATTGATTGAGTGTTGTTACGGCGTAACCAGTCATCTGGTTACGGCGTAACGTGTGTGAAATATAAAAAAAATCATTTCAGACTTGGTTATGGTGTAACTTGGTAGTGCTTGTTGCGACATACCTCTGAACTAGGTATGAAACACCAAAAAGAGTTTGGGCAATGCTTGAACCCTTAAAAATATTTTCTAATACCGCTTATGTTTTAATATTAAGCCTGCCAACCTTAATGTTTTATTCATGTGGTGTTTACGAGTCAAGTATTTTCCAAATATGTATACTCTTGTTCTGTTACACACTTGATGCACTAGTTTGTTAGTGTGCAGGATAAGAAATTATGAACAGGTTGAGATGATGACATGAAGATTGGACATGTGTAGAGATGTCCAAATAAGCCTATGTTTGAGGCTTGAGTCTAACTTAAAGACTCGGTTCAAAAGAAAAGTGATTTTCGGGAGACATCCCGAACTATCCTGTTAGTTTAGTTTATTTCCTTTTCGCATTTAGGTGGGTTTGTATTTTTCTTACTTGGTTTTGCATGTTCGAGGTCTCCTTGACTCGTTTTATGTGGTTAAGTGGTTGCTGAAATACAACAAGTTACGACGTAACTATAATGGTTACGGCGTAATTAATGTTGTTACGGCGTAATGTTTCATATGATTACGCCGTAACAGTATCTAATAATTTTTCAATTTTTCCAAACCACATATTACGGCGTAACTCATTCAAAGGTTACGGCGTAACTCATTCAATGGTTACGTCGTAATCCCCTCCTGCAAGCCATTAAAATGTTTAAATTTTATAAAACTGTGTATATTGGTAAATGAACTTTGTGGGTATGTTCTTTGGAAACCCTCACGAGACTTCACTCGTCCACTTGGGCCACCAAGTGGTTTAAAAGGCTTGTTGCATACGCTAAATGCAACCGTGATTCCTACGAAAGTGAGTTAGGTTTTGTATATTCTGTGCTACGATGCTTTCTATCTAGGTTTACGCTTTTGGTATTAGTCTTTCTTGCAGCTATACAAGTAATGCACAGGATGAGGTGCTAGGATGCTAATCAAGTTGCAAGGAAGCATCTCAAACCGGTCTAGTCGAACGTTATATTGGTTGATGTTGCCTGTGATGGTGGATGTTGCTCGAAGAAGTAGACTCGGAGCATGGCTTAGAGCATGTTGTCTCTTCATATTATCAAGCAAATCTAGGGGAGTCTTCCGTTCTAATTCTACTCTTTTTCTTGAATTTTCATTTCCTTAATTGTACAATAGGGACATTGTACAAACCAAGTGGGGGGGATAAGAGTAGAATTATCACTTGACTAATATTTGCCTTCGATTTTCTAGTTTTCTTTGAAAAATTATGCCAATTTTAAAAAGTTTGACATGTTTTTCCTAATAAACTAGAATTAATCTTTGCCGAGCGCACTATAACCCTTTATTCCAATTGGTGAGGTTAAGCCTAATAATTCCGTTTTCATCTATTATACAAAAATCCACCAAAAATATGAGTGTGCCGGTAGTATTGTAGACTTTAGAACTTGGCATGTACATCATTTCAAGACCTAATTGATTAGTTGGAATAGGCAGTTCAAGAAGGCAACATATTAGGAATTCACCCAAATAGCCTTTATGTGTGTGTTTATCGACTTGTCACACTGACTTGTCGACCTCCCCGTGTAAAACCCTTTGTTGCACTCAATGTTAGTGCAAGATACCCCTAGATCACCTTGTTAAGCCAATCCCTGTTTAAACCCTATATGTTTCGTTACACCATTTCACCTTAGCCTACCCTGTAGTCTTTATTTTCTTTATGTTGAAATCTCTGGCTACTTAAGTCCATGGTTCGGGGGAATGGGTACGATTCGAAGATTAGCACTTTCGTTGATGACATATTATATTGATCATAGAAGACCCTCCGGTATTGTCACTTTCGATACTATTTATCTCAAGTGAGGGGATGTGTTGTTTATATCCAGGAGCAAAAATAAAAAAAATTAAGAAAAAGGTGGTGCAACTATAAGCCACCTAGTGATGAAGAAGATGATGCAACTATACATCAGTACATAACCCGGACTTCATAAAAAGGAAAGTTTATCTATAAAGATAACTTATCCTACAACAAGAAAATAAACTTTTCTCGGTCTTGAGCAGTTCTTACAAGACATTCAAATTTTTATGCTCAATAAATGGATAGTGTATGCATAATTGCGCTTATCCTTAGCGTTAGAAGAGAAATCTTCTAACATATGGTTTTTCAAAAGTTGAACACAATTTTGTGATTTTATCTTAACAACCATTAAATGCGTATCTCATGTCTATCCTAACCCTTTATCACCCAATAAACCAATGTCACCCATGTTGCCTTTAAGAATTGTTTAGACCCTAACTCTAGTTGGTGAAGATTTGTGTACTTGCCAAGCCTATGATAGAATACATGCTATGATTGAGT